>OVAN01002948.1:0-31083 GCA_900406275.1 Anastatica hierochuntica
GATCAGAAAATGAAATTGTTCTGACCAAAAAAAAAAAGTAATAAAAAAAAAAGCTAAAGATCGAATCCTTAAAACCCTTAATTAAAGATCGATCCTTAGCTTTTTTTCTATATATATAATATTTTTTTAATAACACAAACAGTTAAGGATTTGTGAAACAACCTCGATGGAGATGCCCTTAAATCATCCATTTTATTTAAATAAAATATTTCTGAAGTTAACAGAAAAATTAAGGAGACATCGAGGTCAAAAGTAATGGTGGGCACAATAGAAAGAATGAGAAAAAAGTATCCGACCAAAGTAAAATGATTTTGTCTGAAAGTGACAACGACTCGACTCTAAGAACATATATACTTCTACACTAAGTTTTTAAATTCGGTGTGTTTGTGTTGAAATATAGATGTGATCTTACGGATAACATATGTTGGAGAACGGAATAGTTTAAAAAATAAAATTAAATAGATGTCAAGTTTAATTTCCTCACTTCTTGTAGCTCAACAACTTCGAATAGTAAAGTCTATATATTAGTTGAATCTTTTATCGTCCAACATTTTAATTTTGCTCTCATCTTTCTTGTAATCATTTGCTAATATATATTTGGCCAATTTTGTTAACATTTCTCGAGTTTTATTGAGAAATCAAGTTGCTTGGCAAGTAGAATATTATAATCTATAAGATGATAAGATAAGGATTGAATCAAGACATGTAAAAGATGATAGGATGATATTACATAGAAGCATATAGATTAGAAAAGAATAATAGATTTCCTTATTAAGAAATAATAATAGCTTAGGGATATTTTTGGTAACTAATATTGATGGAAAAAATGTTTATTCTAGGTAGATTGGTTATGCTTGATGTTTCACCTTTTTATTTCTTAGTAAATATATTTGGTGAGAAAAAGGGAAAAAAATTGTAATTTTTCCAAGCCCTACCAAAACAATATGATAGCGAAACAAATATTAACTATATCAATATCAACATAATAACATTTTGAATGGAGCCTAAAGAGTTCAAAATATTACCGTTTTTCAAATGGGAAGACAAATATTTTAGCTCCTTTAGCTATACATCATCCTATTATTTTTTATTGACTGTTTTATTTTGGTGTGATTTACTACAACATCTCAAGTTTAAATAATATAATAGCCTTTTCGTATAAAAACACTACTTTGATCGAACCGTATGAAATCTTCGTCAAATTACCGAATGGTTTCTTATCTTTATTTATTCAATTTTTGTACTCATATAGTCTCTATTACTTTTGATGTTTACTTATATAATTTTATATAGTTTATTTATTTTGATAAATCTTTTTTTTCACTTTTATTTTGATAAACCTATGTTTAATTTGTATCATATCTTTTGTCATTTGGTAAATATTTCACTTTCAACCATTACAAAAACTCATCTCTCTGCAAGAAAACCCAAGCCCATCACCACTTCTTGGGCCGCGCCTGATCAAAAGGACCCTCTCGTAAATTAGATAAAGTTGAGGGATACTATCGAGAAATTAAAGGACCCTCTCTTAAGTTTGGAATAATGCAGTTTTGGTCTTCAATATTAAAACTCTACCCATTTAGTATCCAATATGTTTAGGCCCATTTAGATTTTGAGTTTTTTTTAGACTTTCAAACGTACTGCCGTTTTGTTTTAAACATCGTGCCGTTTTTGTCCGTTTTTTTATTTTATTTTAGTGCCTACTTTTTGATATTGTATCAACCACATAGAACTCGAAGAAAAATGCAATCTCTTCCATGGAAATCAAATCCAGTGATTTTGTCGGACGTTCATCTTCCGAATCTCAAAAACTTAAACTTCAAAGTGACAATCTTGAGTTCACAGTATCGCAGAGCTCGGAAATGGAGAATTCGAAGTTCACTCGACGGCGAAGAGAATGTATCGAACGGAGGAGATTTGAAGAATTCGCTTTCCGGCATTGTCGGAAACAGAGTCGAGGAGCTTTTGAGCAGAGAAGAGAACAAGGGTTTGCTTGATGGTCTTGAAAAAGCTTCGATGAGAGTGGAAATGGCGAAGAGAGAGCTTGAAGAGATCGAGAGACAAGAACTCGAGGCGAAATTGCTTCAAGATTATGTTAATCAGCTTGAATCAAAAGCTTCAGAGGTGAGAGAGATTTTTTTAATGGAAATCTTGTAGATAAAGAAGATGATGATAGATAGAACAATTTTGTTTCATTGTTAAGAGCTTGGAATCTTAGAGTTTGGTAGGTTCTTAGTTGCATAATCGAACCCGAATTAAACTCGAAAACTTAGAGAGAAACTCGATTGAGGCAAACAACGGGAGGGGCGGTCAGGGGCGTTAGGTGTTGTTCAATGTACATTTGCTTAGTATAGTTTCAAACTCTAAATCATTAGAGTCTAAAACATGAATTTGGTTGCCGAATTTTCGCATTTTTCGGGTTATCGAACGAAGGATTTAGTTTGCTTTTGTAGACATTGAAAGTTCAGATTTTGCTTAAGAAAACCAAAGCTTGTTTCTTTATAACAAGGAGGGACAGAACATGTTGATCTTAATTCATATATATCTGATTCGAAGATCGCAGAATGCCAACGGGAGATCACCGCAGCAAGATCAATGGTGGAGGAAGCAGAACGTTCCCTGACAGCTACAACAGGAATATCCGAGAATGTATATTCGGTTGATAAAGACAAGGAAAGATTAGAATCAGCGAAAGCCGCAGCTATTGCAGCTATAGTTGGAACCATTGCGGAAATACCATTTGCTCTTTCGCAAGTCTCGACCATCGAGCAGCTTATTCTTCCTCTCGGAATAGCTTTCGCAAGCTGTGCATTGTTCGGAGTCACATTCAGGTATGTAGTAAGAAGAGACTTGGATGATAGTCATCTCAAATCCGGAGCAGTTGCAGCCTTTGGATTTGTTAAAGGTAAAACACATTTGATTTATAAAACTTCTTTTGAAATGGTCAAAGCGTTTGCGTTTTCACTAGATTTTTTGAAAGTGTGAGCTGGAAAATTCCATAGATTACTTAATTTTGGAATAATTGATTCGTTGATTATTATCTTATGACCTGTATTATTTTGGATCTTTCTGATTTTTTTAACAGTTTATAATATTATTATTACAAATTTTTTTAAATTTTGTGTGAGTGTTATAGGACTTGGTATGTTAAGCAGAGGATCGCCATTAGAGCTGAGCTGGGAAAGCTTGACTTCACATGGCATAGACGGCGCCGTTTTAGTATCTCAGAGCGTTTTGATATTTGCGTTTGCGTCTATAGCTTTGGACTTTTGTTTCAAGATGAAGCTTTTAAAACCATTTCCTAGCTCTGGTCAAATGTAAAAAAAATGCAATTTTAAAAAAAATAAACGATATTTTTACGTATTTAAATGTAAAAAATATCATCTTTATCACATTTCTACCATAAATAAATATTAATTTGTTGATATTAGCTTGAATTTGAAATATACAAATTATTTCAGAGAATATTTATCTCTTTTTTTTTAATTTTCAACGGAGCCAACAAAGTCATATATATAGATAGGGTCAAAAGGATTATCAGCCGTTCATTATTAAACGAAATCCACGTGTAATAATCCAAGGAGCTTATTAATTTACCACGTCAGCACAACAGTTCTTTTTAAATTTCTTCTTCTCCGTCGCTCTCAATCGCGTTTTGTCGTGGCGGTCAACTGATCAAGAAATATAGCAGCGAAGAAGAAGTACACAAAATTTATAAAATTATTTTTGTTTTATAAAAATTACAAAAAAAAATTAGTATCCAATTTCAATGGGGTTTCGACTTGTTCTCGAGTAACTACTAGTCTCCTCTCTCTCTCTCTCTCTATCTTTCTCTGCGATTCAAATTTTCTTCTTCTGCAATTGGTTTTGATTTTGCTGTTGTTTAGGGCGGTTTTTGGTTCACGGCGACGGAAGAAGATGGCGGAAGCTGGTGGTGTTGTTAATCGCGGCGGAGGTAGTGGTAAACTCAGAGGAGGTTTCTCTTTAAATCCTAAAGACTACAAGCTTATGGAAGAAGTCGGCCATGGAGCTAGTGCTGTTGTTTATCGTGCGATCTATCTTCCGACTAAGCAAATCGTCGCCGTCAAGTGTTTGGATCTCGATCGATGCAATAGCAATCTGGTTCGTTTTTTTCTTCTTCTTTCTCTCGATCTGAATTAGATCAATCTGGAAAGAGCTTGAGATTTTGTTTGTTAGGTTTTTAGATTTGTGGTTGATACTAGAGTAAAAGTTTCGAGATCATTGGACTAATTGTTCTGCTTCGTATAGTCTTAATCAGCAATGAATGGAGCTAAGGAACTTAGTTTTCATCCATATTCTTAACTCAAGCTAGTTAGTGATGATTTTTCGTAGTTTGTATTTGAGATGAGAGTGTGATTAGATCTGTGCTTCAACTTGTTTTCCCTTTGTGTTTGGATCTTTTGTTCTATGAGTTGATGTATTTGTTTTTGGTTTTTCTTAGGATGATATTAGGAGAGAATCTCAGACCATGAGTTTGATAGATCATCCCAACGTTATCAAGTCGTATTGTTCGTTTTCCGTCGACCATAGTCTTTGGGTTGTCATGCCATTCATGGCTCAAGGTTCGTGTTTGCATCTTATGAAGACTGCATATTCAGATGGATTTGAAGAGTCGGCTATATGTTGTATATTGAAAGAAACTCTTAAAGCACTTGATTACCTTCATAAACAAGGCCACATCCATCGCGATGTTAAGGTTGGTGAAAGTGAAACTTTATTAGCTCCACTGGACTTTATATTTCAACTATCCATAGAGTGTATTCGGATTTTTTTTTTCTTTCATCCTAGGCTGGAAACATACTTCTTGATGACAATGGGGAGATTAAGCTTGGAGATTTTGGCGTCTCTGCCTGCTTGTTTGACAACGGTGATAGGCAACGTGCAAGAAATACATTTGTTGGCACTCCTTGCTGGTCGGTTTTTGCATTCTTTTTGTGCTTAACCGTTGCCCTCTACTCCAATTCCAGGGTTTACATTTATAATCTTGTTTCTGCTTGTAGGATGGCACCGGAAGTCTTGCAGCCGGGAAATGGATACAATTCCAAGTGAGTTTATACTTTAAGCACAAATGCTAGATAACACACTATTAAAAGAAGCTCATTTGGTATGCATGTTAATAGAACTCGTCAAACTAGTCTGCCTGTAATCCGAATATAATCATATTTGCCTCTATTACGACATATACTGTGCGGAATAAAGAAATGCAATAAGAGCTTAATGGCTGGTTGTTATTCTGTCATTCCTTAACAGGGCTGATATCTGGTCATTTGGTATAACAGCGCTTGAATTGGCCCATGGTCATGCACCTTTCTCGAAATATCCTCCCATGAAGGTGTTATCCCTTTCTTGGCTCATGTCTGTGTCTGCATCTGTTAATAAATCGGTTCTGATTTTCTTTGTTTCTGGTTACAGGTGCTCTTAATGACTATTCAAAACGCACCTCCTGGCCTTGATTACGATCGTGATAAGAAATTTTCTAAGGTACTCGTGTTCTTTCTAGAAGTCTTCTCTTATGTTATTCAAGCTTTGTTGGATTTTCCGACATTTCTGTTAGTCATTTGCAATTTGTGTTTTTAGTAAAACTAATTAGAGGACTCTCAGTTGTGCCCAGTCCTTTAAAGAAATGGTTGCAATGTGTTTGGTGAAAGATCAAACAAAAAGGCCAACTGCTGAAAAGCTGCTGAAACACTCCTGTTTCAAAAACACAAAGCCTCCTGAGCTTTCTGTGAAAAAGTTGTTTGCCGATTTACCACCGCTTTGGACACGTGTTAAATCTCTTCAGGTTAGCCCTGTTCTTATTGTGTTTCAGATTATGTGTTGTACCTATTTATTTTCTTACGGTATTGAATTGGTTGTTGTATGACAGGCCAAGGATGCTGCACAGCTTGCACTGAAGAGAATGGCCACTGCTGACGAGGAAGCTATATCACAGGTGATAAACGCCTCAGTTTGAAATCATTACCTAAATACCGTAAAAGTCGAATAGCAGAGTGGACATAAAACAATATTTTTACTGCCAGAGTGAATACCAAAGAGGAGTGAGCGCTTGGAATTTTGACATCAAAGACTTGAAAACACAAGCATCGTTGGTAAGTTGATTTTCACAAGTGATCTGTGATTATATTATTCTTAGTTTCTCTTAATTGGTTGGATAGCATAGTACCTGTTCTTATATTCTTTGTTTGTGTAATAGCTAACTGACGAAGATGGTCTATCAGATAGTAAGGAAGACGAAGAAATGATCCGTCCTTGGTTTCATAATAAGGCAAGTAGTCAGTAGATAAAATTCAGAAAGCAGTGTCAATAAATGTTCACTTGCTTGATACCTCCAAGTCTGGTGGTTTGAACTTATTTAGAAAACCACTGCAGGTGAATGACAGAGGGCAAGAATTTGATAATCCGCTACTATGTGAAAGCATGAACGGAAAGGAAAAGGTTTCCGACACTGAGGCAGAAGAACCAACCGGCAAAGAGAAATTCACATTCATTACAACCGCCTCTTCTGTAGAACAAGTCACACCAAATTCAGAGCATGACCTTCCTGAAGCCAAGGTTAAGCCAGTAAGACGCCAAAGTCAGAGTGGGCCACTTGCAAGCAGGACCGTTTTAAGCCACTCGGCTTCAGAGAAAGGTCATATCTTTGAAAGGTTCGACATTTGCTGATTGCTGTTTGAGACTACAATTCATATCTGCATGTTGACTGGAAATCTTTCAAACAATCCAACTTTTAATTTCTATCTGCTAGATCTGAGAGTGAACAGCAGCCAACACCGCCTGTCCGAAGAGCACCCAGCTTTAGTGGTCCTTTGAATCTTCCAACCCGTGCTTCTGCAAACAGTTTGTCAGCTCCTATTAAATACTCAGGAGGTTAGCGAGTGACATCGTAATTGTTTTATCCCTTCAATTGCACTCCAGTTAAACTGTTTTATCCATCTCAAATAGGATTCCGCGATTCTCTCGACGAAAAGTCAAAGGCTAATCTGGTTCAGAAAGGACGATTTTCAGTAACATCAGGAAATCTAGATCTTGCAAAGGTGGCCATTTAATTTACTGTGATTTGTTTTCCTATTCCTTTGGCTGTAAACTAACCATATAATCCATACTCTTTTAGGATGTTCCATTAAGTATAGTCCCTCGTCGATCTCCACAGGTTTGTTTCTAGTCTCTGCTTCAATAATGTAAGCTGGTGATGGTTTACTTTCGCTTGAGTTATTTGCGTGGTAAATTATAACACTTAATTTCCAGACATCCCCTCTGAGAAAATCTGCAAGTGTGGGAAACTGGATACTTGAGCCCAAAATGGTCAGTTTTTTGACATCACAAAGCGTCCTTCAAGTTCCTAATTACTAGTTTTTGGTTTTACTCGACGGGTTTTGTGTTACGTAATCTTAAAAGTCTTGTTTTCAACCTTGCAGCCAACAGCTCAGCCTCAGACAATTAAGGAGTCAAGTAGCCAGAATACGTCTACTACCTCCCTGATCATGCCTCAACTTCAACATCTATTCCAACAAAGTTCAATACAACAGGTGAAAATAAGTTCGGCAACATCCAAAAGGACACAAGAGAGTTATCTCTTATTAGTTAAATTAACATAATTTTGACTACAGCCTTTGAACTATTTGACTGCAGGATCTTATTATGAATTTACTGAATAGCATACAACCTTCGGAGGCAACAGAAAGTATGATTGATAATTATACTTCAATCTACTGTGACATAATAATAATCAATGAAGCCTATTTCAATCACTTTACCTTCATCGTTCTTATAGGTTCTCAATTTGGAAAGTTACCACCTTTGCCTCGCTCAGACAGTAATGGAACTGTAAGTTGATTTCTCAAACAGAAATTCTCCAGTCTCATTAGACATATTACTTGCGGCTATTTGACTTCTCCGAGTTGCAGGTCGAAGCCATGGCTTCAGAAAGGGAGAGATTATTACTTAGCAGTATCTCCGAGCTCCGGGCTAGGTTATAGTTCTCTTCATCACTCAAGGCTTTTGTTTCTAGAGAATGATACATATAGTCTTTCTAAGTGCATCTTGCTGAAAATTTTCCAGGCTGAACGACTTAACGGAGGAACTCGATGCAGAAAAATTGAAATACAGCCAAGTAAGTTAAACAACACTTTGTGAAGTCATCAAAAGCTAATAAACCACTTGTCTGTTTTCGCGTGGCATCAAGCAAATCGTTTTGTTTATGTATATCTACAGCTACAGCAGAAATTGAAAGCATTCACAGGTCGGGAACAAATGTAAGCAGAAGGGAAAGCAACATCCCGGAAAAGAGTTTGAGCTGCACAGAACCTTTAGGAGAAAGAGTGAAGTCGTCTCTCTAGACTGTTCAACAAAGCTGTAGAGACAGACAAATGAAGCAAAAGATCATACCGATTTCTCCAGTTAGATTCCGTGTGAGTTTCAGACGATGATGACGACGACGACGAAACCGACATATCGACCAATGTGCCTACTTCTGATTGTAAACTAATAGTTGAAGAAGACATCAGAGACGAATATAGAAATAAAAAAGGGGAAGAAAACTCCTTTTGGGAGGGTATCAACTCCACATATTTGCTTATATAAACACACTTATAATTTATTATCCCACGTTTTGATCAATATTTTTTGTTACTTTTTATTTGTTCTTGTGTGTATTATATGATTGTTTCCTTTGTTATTAGTAAGTGAAAGGGAGAAACTCTTCTTTTGTTACCTTTTTTGGTTTCTTCAAACGTATTTTCAGCAATAAAGGTCAAACAAAATTCTAAAATTATGAACTTCAACTTCGATTTCATGCTTCTCTTGATCCATAGTAGTCGAGCATATAGGACAATGTGGAAGAGCTTGTGATCGACTGTCTTTTGTTTCTGCACCATATCCAAAGCAATGAGCATCACTTGCGATATGTCGATAAGCCAAATTGGGAGAAGCATCCAAATTGGCCATGAGTGTAACATGACAATTGAGGTAAACGCAAACGCAAACGCAGAAGTTAGAACGAAAAGAGAATAGACTTTTTGAGCAAAAGGTCTTAAAAAGATCTATGTCATAGTTTGGGGTCAGGATATGTTGGACTGTGGGAGGATAAGTTGTGACTTTCAAAGTGAATGAGATTCTCTTTTCAAATGAATGGTGTTAAGTAGTAGTATTCATTTATAATCTTTTGTCTCCATCATCTATCAATATCCTCCACTATATTAGTATATTTAAAATGTTTTGTTTTGTAAGGACATGCAATATTAGTTCATATCAGAAAGTAACGTAATAGTTGAAAGTTTTAAAGTTTTGTTTTGTTTCAACTTTGTATCCACTATTGTATAGTTTGGTGAGATATAATATGTGTGTTTCGCTTAATTTCAGTTAAAATCGTTCATTTAAATAATTATAAAAACACCAACAAGAAAAGTTCTACACTCTCAAAAATGGATTTATTAGAATAACCGAGAAGAATGATTGCGTCGAAAGAGAAATTGAAAAAAAAAATGAAGAAAGTGCATCGTCTTTGTCGTGATATGTGGAAGTATATGTCCTATGGTCCATTCGAGCAACACTCATTTAGAATCTCACTACTTTCATCTCATTCACATTATATATGTATATATATATATTTCATTCAATCATATCAAATGTTATATATGTATATTTTATTTCGTGTTATTCTCCAACACATGTAATTACGAGTACGACGATGTGATTCATGAAATTTTACAAGTAATAGTATGCAAAGACATTAAATAATAACGATGTGATTGCTAATTTTTTTTTCTCTTTTTCAAATCATTGTTAAAATAATCATTGCACCCACACGAACCACATGTTTTCATTTGGCTAATATAAAAAAAATCTAAGATTCTTACCAAAAAAACCAAGTGATGAAATGTCCTTTGGAACAAGATGCCACTTGACTTATGTTCTCACAACTCTTTACTTTTTTTAGCGTTCACACAATTTGCGTTTGCGACTTGACGGATTCGTTTAACGTCGAACAATGGCTCGTGTCGAACATGCGCACTTAAGTGTGTGTGTAGAGACAATGATCATTCTTTTATCTTTCCTTTTGTATTCTCTCTTACAAACAACACACAAGTGAAAACAGAGTCTCATCTTCCTATAATAGTAAGATCTTCTTCATTTGCAAATACCAAATCTTTCATCCATGGAAATAGACCAAAGAAAGATCATGAAGAGAGAAGAAGAAGAAAGCAACAATCATTTGTCATTACAAGAAGCAGAACAAGAAACAGAGGAAGAGATATCTAGGAGGGTGATAGAGCCATGGACAAAGCAGATAACTATGAGAGGAGTGTTAGTGAGTATAGTTATTGGAGTTGTGTTCAGTGTAATAGCTCAAAAGCTTAATCTCACTACAGGGATAGTTCCAAACCTTAATAGTTCTGCAGCTTTATTAGCTTTTGTCTTTGTCCAAACATGGACTAAGATTCTCAAGAAATCAGGATTCGTCGCAAAGCCATTCACAAGACAAGAGAACACAATGATCCAAACATCTGCTGTTGCTTGTTATGGCATTGCTGTTGGAGGTTTCAAGAACATAAACAGTTTAAATTTTCCTTTTTCTTGTGAAACAAGCAAAAGGGTTTGATGTTGCTTTTGTTTGCTTTTTTTCAGGTGGGTTTGCTTCATATCTTCTAGGGTTAAACCATAAGACATATGAGTTATCTGGTGTAAACATGGAAGGTAACTCTGTGAAGAGTGTTAAAGAACCAGGACTTGGTTGGATGACTGCTTATCTCTTTGCAGTTTGTTTCATTGGTCTTTTCGTCTTAATCCCTCTTCGAAAAGTTATGATAATTGATCTTAAGTTAACATATCCGAGTGGTTTAGCTACCGCGGTGCTCATCAATGGCTTCCACACACAAGGAGATGCACAAGCCAAGTATGTTAAATTTGTTAATCAAACCTCTTTTTACAAAGAAGTGAATTGTCTTCTAGGGTTTCCTTTATCTTGTGCAGGAAGCAAGTGCGCGGTTTCATGAAATACTTCTCATTTAGTTTCTTGTGGGGATTTTTCCAGTGGTTTTTCTCCGGTATTGAAGGTTGTGGGTTTGCTCAGTTCCCAACCTTTGGCTTGAAAGCTTGGAAACAAACGTAAGCAATTCATCCAACCAAAGCCTTTTTCTCCCTCTCAAATCGAGTTCTTGAAACACTTTTCTTGATCTTTTTGTAGGTTCTTCTTTGATTTCAGCATGACATTCGTCGGAGCAGGAATGATATGTTCACATTTGGTTAATCTTTCTTTGCTTTTAGGAGCTATACTCTCTTATGGCTTGATGTGGCCTCTTCTTGATAAGCTCAAAGGTTCTTGGTTCCCAAATAATCTAGACGAACACAACATGAAGAGCATATACGGCTACAAAGTCTTCTTATCAGTAGCTCTAATCCTCGGCGATGGTCTCTATACTTTCGTTAAGATCCTCTTTGTAACCATTGTAAATGTCAACTCAAGATTGAAGAACAAACCTAATGATCTTGATGACGTGATTCACAAGAAACAAAGGAAACATCTCAAAGAAGATGAGAATTTCTCGAGAGAGAAAATCCCGATGTGGATTGGAATCGCTGGATATCTTACCTTCGCTGCGGTCTCAACCGTAGTAGTTCCTCTGATATTTCCTCAGCTCAAATGGTATTACGTTATTGTAGCTTACATTTTCGCGCCATCTCTTGCTTTCTGTAACGCCTATGGAGCTGGACTTACAGACATTAACATGGCTTATAACTACGGGAAGATCGGTCTGTTCGTTCTCGCGGCTGTAACGGGAAGAGAGGAAGGAGTTGTGGCCGGACTTGCCGGTTGTGGATTGATCAAATCGGTTGTTTCGGTTGCTTGTGTTTTGATGCAAGATTTCAAAACGGCTCATTACACTATGACATCACCTAGGGCTATGTTTATTAGCCAAATGATCGGAACAATCGTCGGATGCATCGTGACGCCGTTAAGCTTCTTCTTGTTCTACAGAGCTTTCGACGTTGGAAACCCTAACGGCGAATTCAAGGCTCCTTACGCTTTGATTTACAGAAACATGGCGATTCTTGGGGTGCAAGGTTTCTCTGCTCTGCCTCTTCACTGCCTCCAAATGTGTTACGGTTTTTTCGGGTTTGCGGTTTTGGTCAACGTCGTTAGAGATCTTACTCCGGCCAAGGTCGGGAGGTTCATGCCGCTCCCGACGGCGATGGCCGTTCCGTTTCTTGTCGGAGCTTATTTCGCTATTGACATGTGTGTAGGGACTTTGGTTGTGTTTGTTTGGGAGAAGATGAACCGGAAGAAAGCAGAAGTTATGGTTCCGGCGGTAGCCTCAGGGCTAATTTGCGGCGAAGGGCTTTGGACTTTGCCGGCGGCGGTTCTTGCACTCGCCGGAGTAAAACCTCCGATATGTATGAAGTTTTTAGCTTCATAGGATTAGTCAAACAGAGAAGAAGAAGTGAAGGATATTTACTAATTTATAATAATTTTATTTTTTAGAATAACAACAAAACTTGTGAACAAGAACATCTCTCTCTTTTTTTTCTTCTAAGAGTTAAGTAAAAATATACATTAAAATCGTTTTGTAATCAAAATAAGATCACATCATGATGCTCTGTTTTATTTTTTTTCTCTTGTTGTTTCACTTCAGTTTCATAGCACACTGATTAGGTTTGGGCCATCTTATTATAATGGGCCGTATGAAACAAACATGGGCTTGAAATGATCAATTATGAATAACTATAACATCGTAAAAATTTTATTTTTGTTAATATAACATCGTAAAAGTTGAAACTATCATTATAATGAGATAAAAAAAAAATCAAATATATTTGTAACTTATAATATACTAAAAGACAAAAAATAAGTAACGCTTTTCTAACAAAAAAACGTAACGCCAAATTTTTATTTTTATGTAGAAAAGTATAAAGCATTTAGCACCATGACATTTTTGTTTTGCTTTGAACATAATATATACTATATTTTAAAATATATATACATATAGAGAGCAATTAGGTAACCAAACAAAACTCACACGAAAGTAACAAGAGAGAAAATTAGGCAAACGAATAAATGACTACACAACCACCAAGTCCCCTCTTCTAATATCTCTTCTTCACCATTCTAACATTATAGTATTAGTTTCTCTTCATATTTCAAGAAGAAGAAAAAAAACATGGCGAGCAAAGAAGTGGTGGTTGTCGGAGGGGAGAGAGAAGGGGCTGAGATCGTGTATGGTGCGGAGGAATGTTATCAAAAATCGGTGGAGCTTCTAGAGGAACTAGGGTTTCCAAAAGGAGTGATGCCTTTGAAGAATCTTGTTGAGTGTGGAAGAGTTAGAGACACGGGTTATGTGTGGATGAAGCAAAACACTCCTTATGAACATGTCTTTGAAGCTACCAACACTCGTGTTTCGTACGGTCTTGAGGTCACTGCCTATGTTGACAAGTGTTGTATGAAGAGGATGACAGGTACTACTATCAGAGTCGGTTTTGATATTCACATATTTAATAAATATTGCAATCAAGATAGGAGAAAAGTGGCCGGTTTTGTATATTTATTTAAGAAAAAACATGTTTTCTAAAAGTTAATTTGACTGAAAAATCGAAAACTGGAAATGCATGCTTATCTTGCTTGACCTCTGGATCGCATCTGGATATTATACTACATTGATTTAGATATGGTTTTGTTTATGTTTATGTATTTGTGTGTGTGTGTGTGTAGGAGTGAAGAGTAAGCAAATGTTTATGTGGGTACCGATCGTGGAGATGAGTATGGAGGAGCCAAAAAGCAAGAAGATTTACTTCAAGACTCCTATGGGAATCGGCAAGTCTTTTCACGTCACATCATTCATGGACGAGGAAGAGAAACGCAAGTTTTACTTGGAGAATCCCAAAAATTAAACCCATTTCAATAATTAATATGTTCATCTTTATGATTACAATCATATTTTGAGTTGCTTTTTATCTTTCTTGAATCGACTATGATGTTGTTCTATAAGCCATTACTATCAATTATAATATGATATATTTAAATCTTAATAACTAGTATCCTTATAAAAAGGAAACATATAATTGATATTGTTTAAGAAAATAATTTAAATTTGATATTTCAGTTGAGACTAAAGAGAATATTACATCAAAATAAACCTCGTAACTATATATTTTAAGAGTGAAATCACATTATACGAAAATACCTCGCATAGTGCACGTTGAAGGCAATGTTAATATTTTAAAATATAGTAGTATGTGACCCATGCTTGGCTTGCAATAAAACAGAACATGTGAAATGGAACAGAGCGTTACATGCATTTTTTCAGGCTATAAATAATAAATATGCATGTAACGGTTTACCAAAAAAATGCATGTAACGCTTTAAGAGTAGCAGAATAATATGGTTGGGTGGGTCAAAGGCATTCATTAATATTGGTTAATTTGTTCAACTAATCTGACCAACTTCTCTGATACATCGTCGTCCAATGATTCACATGCATCTATAAATAAGTATACCATTGTTGTTTTTGCCAAAAATGTTAGACCATTGATGCGACCTATATATTCCAAAAACACCATCGTAATAAATTTGAGATTAGAAAACTAATTGAATGATCTAAGATTTTATCCTACATTAACATCAATCCATCAACATTTAACTAGGGTTGAGTATTCACTTCTTCCATTCGGATGGTTCGGTTAATTAGGTTCCTAAATTTTGATTTTTAAATTCGCTTTGAAAGTTCGAATTGGGTTGGGTTAAAATTGAAATAATAACCATTTGAATATAAAATTTCGATATTTTTGATTATTTTTAGATATTTTGAGTAAATGAGTATTTTTGAATATTTTTAAATACTTTTAATTTTTTCGATTATCCAAAATATTTCGGTTTCAATTCGATTCGGTTCCGGTTCTTTTAATTCTCAAAACTTAGAGTTGTTCAAATATTTTCTAAATATTTTCCGTTTCGATTTGATTTTGGTTTTTGATTCTTCGATTCAGTTTTTCTGTTTCAATTAATCTTCCCAACCTTATATTTAATCATTAATCCATCACAATCTTTGGGATCCCAAATCTATTTTTACAATTCATGATCTAACCAAGTAAACAATTCACACATAGCAAAATAATAACATAAAACAAGTGAAAACAATTCATACACATGATCTATTTTTAGTCATTTTTTTTGGTGATTTTCATACTCAATTTGCTTGTTTGCATCCACATTGTTTCTCTTGAATAATCTATGAAAACATCACAGAAAATCACAACTGTCCTAAATGAATAATAAAACTTTTAAGAGCATTTTACCACCCATATATATGATATAGTTACGAGTTTTAGTTGAAAACATATTTAATAAAATTTTTAGCAAGAAGGAATCTTCCAAATCTCTTGGAGCTCTCTAGCAAACTCATCCTGTCTCCCAACAACCATGGTGATATGATCTTTGTTCTCAATAATCTTAACTCTTGCCCGAGGAATCCGATGTTTGACATTGTAGCTACACTCAATGGGGATGAGTTCATCGTCTCTTCCATGAAAGATGGCAACATTGCACTTTAGCTTATCACGTACAATGTCTAAGTACACATCAAGTTTACTTCCTGTACCACATATAATGTTGTGTAGAGTGTGCCACGCTGCGTTGTGTGTGTGACACATGAAACCTTCTATTAAAAAATTTACTGTCCTGCATAAAGAAAATTCATTATTAGTACAAAAGATGATATAACAAAATGTAATTCTTACTTTAAATGGAAAGATTGCAAGCTCACCATGGCTAATTTACATATTAATAGTCTATTACTAATGTTGATTTTTTTTTTATCAACTTTTCATATACACATTCATTAATGTTTAAGGTTCATTGTTTCAGCGTATTACATTGTTTAGGAGCTTTTGTTCTAGCATTTCCATCTAAATTATCAGCCAATATGTTACATTTTTCTTTTTGACAACCAAGAGGTTCAGAGTTCGTCGGTCTTCAATCTTTAGGGTGGAATCAAACCGAATAAGATACTCGTCTTTGGCGAATCAATCTCTCTTAGCACAACTCGAACCCAAATATGTTACATTCACTAAGGATGATTAAAGTTGTGCTTTTTGTAATGAATTTCATCTGTTTTTTTTTGGTCATTATAATTTAATTCCAAGGTTGGTTATTGTGGTGGTGTGACAGGAGCATTACTTTTAACTATGTATATTATACTTTAGATTCCTATAAAGTAGAGACTATAGAGTTAGAATCTATCTAATACATACGTCAATAAAATAGGTCAACTAAAAGTAAATTTCTATTTCATTTGCTACATTTCAAAAGTAGAATCAATTTCATTTCAAGTAATTAGGTTGGAAAATTTAAAATTTTATCAGAGGACTAGTCTAGGTAGGTAGGTTACCTAAGTCTCCATTAGTTTCAAAGCTCTTCTTCAAGATACATGGTTATCTATATTTGGTCATCTGATGTAACTTGTTGATCAAAGCTAACACCAAGTAGAGTTGTACTCTATCTAAATTTGTATATATGTAAATTATTTTTGGTGAGTAAGTCGAACTAATAAATGTAATTAACGTCCAACGACCAAATAAATCTAAGTTTATACTAAGACTTGACATTTTATATCACTAATTTTTTTCTCAAAATAACGCAAACAAAACCGATTAAAAACCACCATAAGACCATGATTAACCATGGTCTCTTAGGGTGGGGTTCTTAGGGTCGGTTAAGAGACCGTCTCTTAGTTTTTTTAGTTAAAAACTAAAAGACGGTCTCTTAACCGACCCTAAAAACTTCATCCTAAAAGACCATGGTTAATTTGCCGTTATTAATTAGCGTTTGTCATATATGAGTATGTTATGTATTAGTTGAATTTTAAAGTCTATACTATAATATGGTCTATGGTATATAAAAAATAGCTAAAGACCTGTCATTACGAGTGAAGAGACTGGCGAGGAATTGCCAAAGACGGTGGTTTTTGCAGATGAGGAGACAAATTGTACGGCTAATATGTTCGTACCAACAAGCCATCGATGCTCCTAAAGCTATTGGCGGCCACACTTTCCTCGGCGCCACTTTCTTCATCACGTACTGCCTCGGCTCCGCCTCTCCCGTCGGTACCGGATAATACGGCTGCCCACACAATCACATGCACACACATATACAATATAACCTCTATAAATTAATAATTCGCGGTAAACCAATAAATTTTTTCGGTTTTAGATTGAGTTTTTGAGTAAAATAATCTCTCGATAAATTAATAAATCTTTAAATCAATAGAATATTTTACGTTTTAGCGGTATTAATTTAGAGAGGTTTAACTGTATATATGGTTCCAAGACTTTTCTGATGTACATATATATAAGCAAAGTAGCTAAAATGAGTGATTGGAATATTCTTAATGTTTATGCTAATAACGATTAAGAGCCTAAAGTTTTTATTAGGCAAATCTATCATGTAGTATATAATATGCTTTTTATTAAATGAGTGTTATGTTTTGTATGCTGAAAAACCAATAATAAAAACGGTTCAAATATGCTATAACTAATTATATAACTCACCGGAGCAAGGAGTGTAAGCGACTTGATTAAGCCACGGTGCCTAGCGGCTAGGGCAAGCGCCAAAATGCATCCCAACGAGTGAGCCACGATGTGGAAGGACTTCACATTGTGTTTGTTTAATACCGATTTTTCGATCATATCTACATGTTCTTTCAACGTGTAGAGTGAATCAGCTGGCTTAGGACTCTTCCCAAATCCTAGAAGATCCACCGCGAATAGTCTATACGTAGAAGATGGCGATGACAAGCTTGGAAACACCGTTTCTGTCCAAAAGGCTGATGAAGATATGAAGCCATGTATGAATAGAACATCCTCTTTCGCTGTTACCCCTGTGTTGCAGTGAATCGATTGTTTTAAAACACAAAAAGTAACATGTTAATGCAAAGAATCAGGGCCGTCACAAACTATTTTTAGATCATGTTCAAAAAAAATATTAAAGGTATATTTGACGATATAATATAATATTTTACCGTTTGGGATTTGAGTTTTGACAAAGAGGGAATGATCTTTGTCTGAAGTAGAAGAAGCCCATGATGTACAAGACACACAATCACAATCCGACCATCGAGAGACATCTCGGTTTAAATTCTGCGGTCTGATCTTTCCACGTAGCATCTCAACGACCGTGAAGTTCACTGTCAAGCTTGACTTGGTCATTAGTTTCCTCTTTTTGTTCTTAGTCTTTGCATGATGATGGTTGCTACACTCGGACTCGGACCGAGTAACTTTAACGAACCGTTTATTAATCAGCTCGTTAACAGAGAGGTTAGAGAGATCAGATAGAAGAGAAGGACGTGTGTAAAGTGTCTCTGAAATATCCTCAAGCTCAATCTTGGAACGTCCACTACAAAAAACGGAATCATACCAAGTCGGTTTAGTTACTAAATCAAAGTAAATTTGAATCTTTCGATATTGATACATTTATTTTGATAACCAGGAGGTTCATGGCCCGTGGGTCCTTAATCCCTTAAGGACGAAGTCAGATAAGATACTCGTTTTTGGCGAGCCAACCCCTTCCAATATAGCTCGAACATGTGACCTCATTTTTTTAATAGAAGGACTTTTACCACTAGATTAACACTTCCTTGATGATATTAATACATTTTACATGAAAGTAAAGAATACCTAAGTTCTTGAATAGGAGAAAGAGTAAGGATCTTGGATTCGCCATTATTGTGAGACAAGATGATCTTTCCTCGAGTCGTCGTGATGGGTTCCTTGGCCGATAAACAATAGCAAGGCTTCCACTCGGCTTCGAGTATATAGTCTGCTGCTTTATAGATGAGACAAAGCAATGAATCCACTATGTCTAAGAGACAAAACACGACGAAGCTAACGGTTTCGTTGAGCCATCTCCCTACTATGGTTACTGCCCTTCTTGTCTTCATCACAACCATGGCTTTACAAAACAAAAGCTTGAAGATGTTAAGTTTTTATACAACTCTTCTTTATATTTATGAGTTTAAGAAGAGAAATCCATGAATGAAGTGGACTTGTGTTGTATAGTTGTGTAATGCATTTATATAATAATATACATAAACCTCTCTCTTTCAATTTTTTTTTTCTCTCTATTTGAGAGTTAAGAAGAGGATTATATGTAGAAACAAGAATGTGAGCGTTTTATAAATGTATATTGTATGTAGATGATACCAAAATATTTCGAAGGTTCCATATAATAAAAGCGTGTAAGAGTAACAATCTTTATTTTGTTAACTTGTGAATATGAAATTGGAAATGATAAATTATGAATTATTTGTATCATATATATAAAATTAGTTCATTGTATAATATATATATATATATATATATATAATTATATATATAGTTAAAAGGGATAAATAAAAGTTGATAACCAAATAAAAAGATAATTATAAGGTTGTGTAATTAAACTCCCAAAGAAAAAAGAGGTGCATGGTTGTTGAACCATCCTGTGAAACAAAAGAACCAGTCCATGACTTGGCTTTTTCATATGATCATGCCACAAATTCTCATTTCAATAAGCTTTCTCTTTTATATGCTATTTCATACGTTAACGTTATTTTTTACAATTTGTATAATCATTTCTTGTTTCTATAAAACTTGCTAATCCACATTTTTTCTTATCTAACTCGTCACAACTTTTTTCTTTTGTTTTCATGACACGCAATTATATCAATTTTCAGACCAACATCTAGGTTGCTATAAACAATATAAGCATATCTTGCATTCTTGTTATTTTTTCAAATGTTCATAAATAACATTACAACAAATTGCCAAGTTTTAGGTAGTCTAGTAGTCAGCTATGAGCTTTGTATCAGGAGTTCGACTCCTCCCTCCGTAGATGAAAATTTGTTTTCCTTTGTATGAGTTTAATGGACTACCGAACCGACCTGTTAGAGTCCGTTTGCCGACAAAAAAAAAACATTACAACAAAGTTTGTTTGGGCTTCAAACAAAAAAAAGATACGGGCCGGACTAGTCCGGATTTGTATCTTCCTATATGGACGACTGTCCGCTAAAGTGAATAGTAAGCGGAAGACAGATTTGGACATGTAAAGTTGGATTGCTGCCCAACTGCACGAACCACACGAAAACCAGATTCGCAACGGTTTGGATTATTTGGACACGGACTGTACCAATTTAACATCTCTACTATAAATTTTGAGAGTATAAGATAAGACTCACAAGAGTGCCACGACAAGTGAAGCACTACTAGACACAAACAAGAAAGAATTTGGAGAAATTGTTTGAAATTCCGCAAACTCAATTTGAGATAATTTTGATGGTTAGATATTATTATTTAGGGTGGGTGCACTTGCAAGAAAACTCATATTAAAAACATGTATAGTTTTTTTGGTAAATAATGTAAATATAATGTATGGACTTTCTAGAAATGGGCCAATTCTTGAACTAATAGTACTATTATATTGGCCCATGTACTTTTAACACATGGTTCTCTTGGTAAAATAGCATGTTTATTTTAGTCTATGACTCTATAACCACCGATTAAATTAGGCTATTATATGAGCTTTTTTATTAAAAAACTTTCTACTAATATCACTTACGAATAATGACCTTAATAAAACCATATTTTATGACATTTTAACATCAAAAGAGTGGTCCTATAATTCTAATTACTAGAATTAGCCTATACACCAAAAGAAGAAAAACAACTTAAATTAGATTATTAACAAAGAATATTTATTTTAAGTTTTCATCTCTTTTCCCCTAATAATTGTTTTCCTTTCTTCCAATTATCATCTTGCTAGAGGGAAATTTTACTAAATTAGAGGAGTAATATAGAGACATAAAAAATAGTGGGGTCGAAAAGAGAAAGAAGAAAAAGAGACGGGGTGTAAATTTAATAAAACATAAGCTAAGTGACCAAAAATGGAAAGAAAAAAGAAAGAGTGGTGTAATTACAATTAGTTAGAGCATCACATCTCTTTGTGGTCCCCACTATGAGAAGCTCTCACGGAAACTCGACGTGGGTCCCATTTGCTAACACACATCTCCAAGCCATTTTTTAAACGCCGTTATTTAACGGAAACATTATCCTCTTCGAAAAAAAGTCTCTTTCTCTTTCTCTACTTGGTACGATGTAGTTTTTGAGAAGAAGAAGAAGACAAAGACGTTACCTAAGGTCGAAGTAAAAGATCTTTGAAGAGGCGGTGTGTGTGTTGGAGAGAGAGGAGGAGTTAAACGGCGTTAGTGGAGGATAACGACAACGTGTGATGATGTTACTGTCTGTGTCAGGAGGAAGAGAGAGAGAGTTTAATGAAGAGATTTGTCTGTATTCTGAAACAAGGTCGAATGTTGGAGACTAAGGAAGCAAAAAGAGAGAAGCTTTATGATGGCTTCATGGAGTCTCTTATCAAATTAGCGGCACCGCTTCTCTCAAACTTTGGCTTTAACCTAAATCCCTAATTTCTTTCTCCTTCCTCTCCTTCTTTTAAGGGGTCTCTGAGAGACAGAGAGAAACAGAGACACTCTCTGTAGTGGTAAAGTTTGAGACTTTTATAGTTTAATGGGAACAAGAGCAGAACGTAAGGAAGATTTTGCTTGTGGGTTTGGATTTGGAGTTGTAGAAAACGTTATGGTACTGCCTCATTATCATCATCATCATCATCCATCGTATTCTTCTTCTTCTTCACTGTGTTACTGTTCTGCTGGTGTTGGCGATTCCATCTTCTCTGCTTCAAGCAATCAACCATACACTTCTTCTTCTTCTTCTTCTTCTTCTCTGGGTGAAATGTTCTCTCTCGCTGGTTCTGGTTCTAATAACTCTGTTGCGGACCCTTTTTTCACCTTGAGCTCTTCAGGTCCCAAGTCCTTACCTTTATGACTTCTGCAGCTATATAAATGACAAAACCGAAGGTTTTTTAATGTGAAAATGGTGGATGTTACAGGGGAGATGGGAAGATGTATGAGTGACAAAGCAAGTGCAGCTTTTAGTGAAGCTCAATGGCAAGAGCTTGAGAGGCAGAAGAATATATATAAGTACATGATGGCTTCTGTTCCTGTTCCTTCTGAGCTTCTCACACCCTTCTCCAAGAACCCATCAAACACTAACCCAGATGGTAAAAATTTTAAAATCTCCATAGCTTCTCTTTATGTGTTCTTGATCTCTTGTTGTTATGCTTGATGCAACTAAAATCCATTAAAGATGTTCAAGCATCTGCTTGTGGTCTTCTTATGTGACTAACAGTTAGAGTGGCAGTGGCTAATGGAGGTTCATTGAAGCTAGGGATTGCTTCAAATGCAAGCAACAACACAGCTGATCAGGAGCCATGGAGGTGTAAGAGGACAGATGGGAAGAAATGGAGATGCTCGAGAAACGTGATCCCTGATCAGAAATACTGTGAGAGACACACACACAAGAGCCGTCCTCGTTCAAGAAAGCATGTGGAATCATCTCACCACAGTGATCATATCACTCGTTCAACTAAGAATGATACTAGCCAGTTTGCTACTACTTATCCTCAGTATTACGCACAACCCGAAACCCATTTCTCTGTGCTTCCTACTCTTCCGTCTGCTTCCTCTTCATATGATCACCACAGGTACTTGTTTGCTTACATTTCAAGCTTTTAAAATCGGTCCCGGTTGAAAATCATTTGAAAGAGTGAAACTTTTTGGTTGATATGTGAAGAGGGTTGAGGTGGTTCATGAAAGAAGACGATGCCACTGCAACTTTAAACCCAGAGATTCATCATGAAGCTGTCCAACTAAAAGTTGGATCAAGCAGAGACCTCAAACGCGGATTCGATTATGATCTGAATTTCAGGCAGAAGGAGCCATTAGTAGACCAAAGCTTTGGAGCACTGCAGGGTCTATTGAGTGTAAACAATACACCACATGGTCAAGAGACAAGGAGGTTTGTTGTTGAAGGGGATCAAGATGAAGCAATGGGAAGTTCTCTAACACTATCAATGGCTGGAGGAGGAGGATCCATGGAGGAAGCAACACAAGGAACAAACCAGCACCAATGGCTTAGCCATGAAGGTCCTCCTCCATCATGGCTCTGTTCAACAACACCAGGTGGACCTTTGGCTGAAGCATTGTGTCTTGGTGTCTCCAACAACCCAAGTACTAGTACTACCACTAGTAGCTGCAGCAAAAGCTCAAGCTAAAGACACAAGACAAAGGAGTTACAAAGTCAGAAACTGGTTTAGTCATTAGAAACATCAAAAACTTTGTTCTAGATTAAAAGGTCCTTTCTTTAGTGATTTGGTTTAAAAGCTTGAGACCTTTTAAGCTTTTTGTTTGGTTTCTTTTGGTTTTTGCAGAAGCTTAAACTATTACTCTATGATGAAAAAAGTGTTTGAAACAAGCCTAATGGTAATACGAAAATGAAAGAAAATCTATTTTTTTATGTGGAGATTAGTTTGATCTGATTAACAAAAGAAAAAGTTTTCACCTTTGAATCCCAAATCGAAGAAGTTATGTTTTTAGATATTCAACTGAAAGGTCTAAACTTTGCCTACGCGGAAGCTTCTCTGCTTTGTAAGGAGATGTGACGTCGGCAATGACGTAGGCCATTAAGGTCCAAGAAGCTTGTTGCAAAAGCATATATATGATTCCATGGCGGCTAGTTCACAGCGAAGGTTCTCGTCTTTCTACAAATTTGGTTAAATTATAGTAAAAAATAAGAGATCAAACTCTTTGGATTCGTGGTGGGCTTTTTGTTTGTGTGGATTTGTATGAACTTGAACCGTTTTGCGTCAAGAATGGCGGAGGAAATCTCTAAGACCAAGCTCGGATCTTCTTCTACGGCTTCTGTTGCCGCCGATTCATCTGCAGCTGCGGCGGCGAAGTCCAGATGGAAAATGTTATGGCCCAATTCTCTCCGGTGGATTCCTACCTCCACTGATTACATCATCGCCGCCGAGAAGCGTCTTCTCTCTATTCTCAAGTACACATCTCTCTCTCTCTCTCTCAATCAAGTACACAGCTTTAGGTTTCAACTTGAAATCCTCATAGATTCTATAATTTGAGCTTGACCCTTTGTCGGCGACATTGTTTTATATAACACAATGACACAAAAATCGAAACTTTGGCTTGGGTTTTTTCAGAATTCTGATTCTGGGTTTTCGAAATCAAACCTTTTTTCTTGTTTGGGTTGCTTGAAATGAATCTATTTGGATGATAAGAGCACGAAATGTAATAATACTCTTTTGGGGTTGAATAATCTTCAGGACACCTTATGTTCAAGAACAAGTGAATATTGGTTCAGGACCACCAGGTTCGAAGATCAAGTGGTTTCGTTCATCGAGCAACGAGTCACGCTACATCAACACTGTTACCTTTGATGCTAAGGAAGGTTCTCCAACACTAGTCATGGTTCATGGATATGGTGCCTCTCAAGGCTTTTTCTTTCGTAATTTCGATGCTCTTGCTAGACGGTTTAGGGTCATTGCCATTGATCAACTTGGGTAAGAAACTTTTGTACTGTGTACTACTTGTTGGTTCTAAAGGATTCATTCACAACTTGCCTTTTCGTGTGATATATACGACAATGTTGGTCTCATGGCTGCTTTAAGTGTTCAAAGATTTTATGCTTTTGCCATAAGTTAGTCTCTTTTTTCTTCGTAGGTGGGGTGGATCAAGTAGGCCTGATTTTACGTGTAAAAGCACAGAAGGTATTCATTCGCTGTACTGTTAATGACTCGAGGCTACTGTTTCATTTGAACTTGTATAATGTGGAGTTGCTATATGAGTAATGAAACTGCATTGGTTCCTTTTTTTAACTGTGCAGAAACAGAGGCATGGTTTATTGACTCCTTTGAGGAATGGCGTAAAGCCAAGAACCTCAGTAACTTTATTCTATTAGGACACTCTTTTGGAGGCTATGTTGCTGCTAAATATGCTCTTAAGGTGAACTGCCATCCTTGCTATAAGTCAAGTTTGGATTCTAAGATTTCTGACTTTTCTTCGGGCATGTTTGTGGATCTTTCAGCATCCTGAGCATGTTCAACACTTAGTTCTGGTGGGATCTGCTGGATTCTCAGCTGAATCAGATGCCAAATCGGAATGGCTCACTAAATTTAGAGCAACGTGGAAAGGCGCACTCCTAAATCATCTGTGGGAGTCGAATTTCACTCCTCAGAAGCTCGTTAGGTATGCTCGTATATTATTTTCTTATTCATCAGTAGCTGATTAGATGCTCATTTCGTCTATCGACATAGTTTTATTGCACTCAGTTTAAATCGTTTTCTTTCGAGCATGAGAACATGAGTTGTTAGTTGGCAGGACTACTAGATTCACTGTTTCTAAATGTATTGTGGATGCAGAGGATTAGGTCCTTGGGGTCCGGGTCTTGTAAACCGGTATACAAGTGCAAGATTTGGTGCACATTCAGTGGGAACAGTGCTAACAGATGAGGAATCCAAATTGCTAACCGGTGAGTAATTCAGTCTTTAAGTTCCGTAGAAGTTATGGAGAATGATGATGTTACATAGCTGATAGTGATGGTGTGTTCTGCATTTTTAGATTATGTGTATCACACTTTGGCTGCAAAGGCAAGTGGAGAATTGTGTTTGAAATACATTTTCTCCTTTGGAGCATTTGCTCGAAAGCCTCTCCTACAAAGGTTTGTCCACAAAAATCCGATTGAAACCAACTGCGAATAGATGAGATTTACATAACTCAAATGCTTTGTTTGTGCAGTGCATCAGAGTGGAAAGTGCCAACAACATTTATCTATGGAATAAACGATTGGATGAACTATCAAGGTGCAGTGGAAGCTCGGAAATACATGAATGTCCCCTGTGAAATCATTCGGGTTCCCGAGGTAAATCTCTAAAGTAGATAATGCATTTGTTTCCGCACATTTAAGAAGCAAAGATGCTTATGCGAGGTTCCTCTTTCGATTGGAAAAAATGTCGCAGGGTGGTCATTTCGTGTTCATCGATAACCCAGATGGATTCCACGCCGCGGTACTTTATGCTTGCCGTAAGTATATATCTCAAAACTCCTCTGATCTTCAACTCCTCCCAGATGGTTTAAGATTGGTTTAGCCAAATAGTAATGTAATGTTGTTACTTTACCTTACAACTTTTATCATATTTGTACAAAAGCATACATAAAAAAGAGAACATAATCTATAGTGTTCTTGAATTCTCTTAACCTCTCTTGTCTTCCAAATGTGATCTTCTTATTAAAGACATCCTAATGGAATCTTTACTACATAATCCAAAGTAATCATTCAAAATCTATTTGGTTAAACGTAATTTTTTACTAGTCACAACAATTTAAAAGGTTATGTAAATCATGGGTTCAAACTGCGTTGGAAGGGGTTGACTCGCCAAAAAGTATCGTACTTGGTCTGACTCCGCTCTAAGGGGATTAAGGGTTCACAGACCATGAACCTCCTAGATATAAAAAAAAATTACATTAACATTCCTTGGATGTCAAGGCAAATAGTGTAGTTACCAAAACGGGAAAGGCTAAAAGATGTTATAAAAATGGTAACATTCTTAATACTAATGAGACATGGTGTTCTTGTAACATTTCCAACGGCCATGCCAACATGTTCTCTTTCAGACAGCTCAACAAGACAAAAAAACAAAAAAAAAAAGGCTTGATGATGAAGAAATTACAGAGAGGTTTAGACCTAAGAATGAAAACAAAAATCTTAATATTCTTGGCTTGACAAATTCTCCTCTTCATGTATTGGTTTGATTTGTCTTTCTCTCAATTTGCATTAATCCGGTGATGATCAAAAGGTGAGCCAAGTCCTCTAAATGTCGATTTGTTTTGGTCAATGACTTAGCAAATGAAAAGGTTTTTTGAATGTTTCATACATTGATTTAAAGATCTTTGATTAGAGATTTGAGCATAGCCTTTTGTTCGATTTGAGAAGAACATAGATGGCTGAAGAAAAGATATTAGTATCGGTAAGGGTCAGACCGTTAAACGAGAAAGAGAAATCGAGGAATGATAGATGTGATTGGGAATGCATCAACAACACAACAATCATTTGCAAATACAATACTTCGCCTGACAAATCTTCTTATACATTTGGTAAGATTTGTGAAATTCTGTTTCTCAAATTCCTAAAACAAACATTTGATTCCGAAAAAATGTGTTTAATAGACAAGGTGTTTGGATTCGATTGTCCCACGAAGAAAGTTTATGATGATGGAGCTAAAGAAGTTGCACTTTGTGTTCTTGATGGAATCAACTGTAAGCAAAATGTGTTTTTTTCTGGTATCCTCTTCTCCTTTATGATCATATCATTTTCGATGTGTTACTAATGAAGACGATTCATCGGTGTTTGCAGCGAGCATTTTCGCGTATGGACAAACGAGTAGCGGAAAAACTTATACAATGAGTGGAATCACTGAGTTTGCAATGGAAGATATCTTTGCTTACATTGAAAAGGTTTACATTTACATTGTTATTACATTCTCTGTTTACTCTGTTTTGTAATAATCTCTGTTTTTCTTTGTGTGTTGCTTTGTAGCATAAAAAAGAGAGAAAATTTACTCTAAAATTCTCAGCTATGGAGATTTACAATGAAGCTGTGAAGGATCTTCTTTGTGAAGATAATAACAATACTCCACTTAGACTTCTTGATGATCCAGAGGTCGAATTTTTCTTGACGCCATTGATTAACATTCTCATCATCTTTAGCTACTAATGTTGTGATATGTTAACTTCAATAGAGAGGAACTGTAGTTGAGAAACTTAAAGAGGAGACTCTTGTGGACAAGAACCATTTAGATGAGCTTCTTTCGATATGCGAAAGTAAATTAAAAGCGAAACTCTTCTTCATAATTTTCGATTTACTTATCGACAAAATTTGAAACTGTAGTGTATTCTTTGTAGCTCAAAGGAAGATAGGAGAAACATCTTTGAATGAAACAAGCTCAAGATCTCATCAGATTCTCCGACTGGTACACTCTCTCAATATCATCATTTTTCGCATTCGTGATGGAAATGTTAATGTCTTTTGCTTACTTACTTCTTGTAGACAATTGAAAGCTCGAGTCGCGATTTCTCTCCAGAGAGCTCAGCGACTCTTGCGGCATCAGTGTGCTTTATTGATCTAGCGGGAAGCGAACGCGCTTCTCAGACATTATCTGCTGGTTCAAGACTCAAAGAAGGTTGTCACATTAATAGGAGTTTACTTACTCTTGGTACTGTCATCCGAAAACTCAGGTCATTTTTTTCGTTTTCCGCTTAAGTTTCATCAGCTTCCAACTCAAAAATCAAACGGTTTCTTGAGCTGAAATGAGTATTTTTTTATGTTTTGGAAGTACTACAGCAAAGGGAAAAATGGACACATACCTTATCGAGATTCGAAGTTAACTCGTATACTTCAGAACTCATTAGGCGGAAACGCGAGAACCGCAATCATCTGTACAATGAGCCCTGCTCGTAGTCATCTTGAGCAATCAAGAAACACACTTCACTTTGCAAGTTGTGCTAAAGAGGTGACTACTAATGCTAAAGTCAATATGGTTGTGACTGAGAAAGCTTTGGTTAAGCAACTTCAAAGGGAACTAGCAAGAATGGAGAATGAGTTAAAGAATCTTGGTCCTGCTTCTTCTTCGACTTCCGAGTTCTACGCATTGCTCAAGGAGAAAGAAGAGTTGATTACAAAGGTTTGTTATAATGTTTCTTTTTTCGGTTTTTTTCGATTAAGGAAACATTACTCATTTTTACCTTTTGTAGATGGAAGAACAAATCCAAGAACTTAAATGGCAAAGAGATGTAGCTCAATCTCGGGTAGAGAATTTGCTTAAATCAACAGCCGAAGAGTGTTCGACTAACTCAAGCTCAACGAATAACAGAAGAATAAGCTATGATTCAACGGATTTTGGTGAGCCTCGTATGCTAAATACCTTAGGGAAGAGTAACTTTTACTCTCCTTATGAAGATAGTTTCCTGCTGGATGATACTACCCCTCAGTTTCCGGAGCATGACATATCCGATAAGTGGGAGGATATGGCTCAAAACATCAGCCAAGAAGCGGAAGATGCTTGCAAAGAAGTTAGATGCATTGAAGAGAATAGTGGAGAAGACTCAGTAGACAACATTGTTGAAAAGAAAGTTATGTCCTTATCAGCGGAAAACGAACAAAACTACATATCTCTTATGCCTGATGAGAATGAAGCTATGGAGTTGAGTTTTGATAGTAAACTTGATGAGCTAACTCTAAAGAAGTTAGAAGAAGAAGAAGTTCAAGAGGCAGAGGAATATGTGGAGAAACAAAAGCAATCTTCAAAGGAAGAAGACATGGAACAGAATTTGTCTAAAGATCAATCATGTCTAGACTACAACTCTTTAATCGTCGATGTTAAAGCTGAGGATGAAGCTATGGAGTCAGAAAAGAATGATGTTGTTTCATATTTAAGGGAAGAAGACAAGGAACAGAACTTGTCTAAAGATCAGTCATGTCTAGACTACAACTCTTTAATCGTCGATTATAAAGCTGAGAATGAAGCTATAGAGTCAGAAAAGGATGGTGATGATTCAACTTTAGAAACCAAAGATGTAGATTTGAGTTTATCTACTAAAGTTGAAGCTCAAGATGAGCCAACTATAAGCAAGTTAGAAGAAGAAGAAGTCCAAGAAACCGCACAATATGTGGAGAAACAAAAGCAATCTTCAAAGAAAGAAGACATGGAACAGAACTTGTCTATGGATCAGTCATGTCTTGACTACAAACAAAACTCTGAATCTTTAATGGCTGATGAGAAAGCTGAGAATGAAGCTAAGGAGTCAGAAAAAGAAGTCCTTAAAATCGATATGGAGTTGAGTTTAGATGCTGAACTTGAAGTCGAAGATGAACTAACTTTAAACAAGTTAGAATCTCAAGAGACTGAGCAATCTTTGGAGAAGGAAGAGGCTAAAAGGAATAGTCCTTCAAAGAAAGAAGTCATGGAGCAGAACTCGTCTACCGATAAAGAAGATGATGCTTATGAGGCTTTGAAGAATAAGGTAAAGGAAATGCAGAAGACAATTGAATACTTTATCAGTATGCAATCAACAGAACAGAAGCAATCTCCATCATTTTATACAATCGACGACAAAACGAGTCCAAGAAGTTTCTTAAAGATGAGAAGAAGCCGAAGTTGCAGAGAAAGTCTCTTGTTTACAAAGACTAGTGGACACTTCTCTAACACATCCTTTGGTTCAGATAACACTATCTCCATTGATGCACAAAGCTTAAAAGATTCTGATACAGAGACTAGTAGTAGTAGCTTCCATGAATTCATGTCAAGACTTAAAGAAATGGCAAGCAAGAACCATTCCCAGAATGAGCAGGATCATAATAAAGATACCGAAACAAAGAACACGAAGCAAGATAGCGGCGAGAAAACATCATTTGAGAGACAACAAAGCCAAATAGTTGAGCTTTGGGAAGTATGTAATGTACCATTGGTTCATAGAACATACTTTTACTTGCTCTTCAAGGGAGGAGATCCATCAGACTATGTTTACATCGAAGTCGAACTAAGAAGGCTATCTTTTCTGAAAGATTCGACGAAGATGATGAAGAAACAAATACCAAAGAAAGCATTAACTAGAGAAAGAGAATGGTTAGCTAAGCAAATACCAAAGAAGTTTGGGAAGAAAGAAAAAGAAGAAGTTTACAAGAAATGGGATGTTGAAGTGAGCTCAAAACAGAGGAGCTTACAAGTAAGTAACAAACTATGGAACAACACAAAAGAGAAAGAACATTGGGAAGAGAGTGCTTCGCTTGTTGCTACTTTGGTTGGATTTGTGAACTCAAATTTGACTCCAAAGGAAATGTTTGGTCTTAACTTCTCACCTACAATGTTCAACAATGTTAAATCTTCTCGTTGGAGACTTACAAACTCTTTCTCTCGTATTAGCTTAAACGGTGGATAATAATCAAACTCAGTCTTTGTGTGTGTGTGTGTGTATTACAGATTAAGTTAAGTTTGTGTGTATGGAATCAAACTATATAGTTTGTATTGTTATTTTGAGTTGAGTTTGGTGAAGTGTAACACTTTTGTTTTTTTATTAGGGCATCTCCATCCATGATACCATGGATGGAGTCCTTAGGTCTTTT
>OVAN01002949.1:0-31078 GCA_900406275.1 Anastatica hierochuntica
ATGTGACAAAAAAACACAAAAGTGTGCTATCTAAGGGAATTTCTCTATATTAATTGGTTGATGTAATTTTTTAAAAAATATAGCTATAAAATATACTTATGTTTATTACAAATAAAATTAAGGTTTGATATTATATATGCTTAATTTTTTGGATATTACCAAATCGATTCAATAATGATAACAAGCTTTGTCATTGTTTTTATTTTGTTGTATTCTAATTATAGCAAAATACATTATTAGATTCAAGTTTTTGTACCAATTATGAACAAATTATTTCTCAAACTGTAAATATGAAATATCAAATATGGTACTCTTTCGAGTTCAATGTGAAAACTAGATGGTTCTCCGCGCAATGCGCAGATAAATTATTATTAGGATGTTAATAATTTATTTGATTTAGTATAACTAATGATTTTATTTTGATCATGATATAATTAATGATTATGACTTTAACAAAATTTACTAACGTGTTTTCTTGATATACATCATTATTCTCTATAGTTTTCATTGTAGAAATTTATTGGTAATATGTATAGATAAATGTTAAAATATAAAGATTTATTATAAATTGGATTTTAAAACTTAAAATGTTTTGTAAATTATAAAGAAAATTTGGGTCCTTCAAACTAAATATTTTTATAATATAATTTAATACAAAAATATCTTTATGGATCATTTAAATATAATTTGAGAAAAATGTGAAGTTATATATGTGGCGTATAATATTTATCAAATAGAAACCATGTTACAATTTTTAGATAAAAAGTTATTATAATGATAATTAAAAGTTAGGTTGTCATGTCAAATTTTTTTAATTGCAATCAAATTAATTTAAAACCAATCAAATTATCTTAAGTTGCCACGTCATAATTTTTTTTATTAAAAACAATTGTGTTGATGACGTGTGGCAAACTTACTTCTTAATTAATGTATAGGGGATATGACCACTAGATCTAAAAGTTTATTTGTTAACCAAATCTAAGGCTGATGATAAGTTAGTTTCTAATTTATTGCATGTGATACTAAAATTACCTAATAATTGTGACACTTATCCAACTAAAGCGATGAAAAAAATTTGAGTTAAATTAATGTGCATCTCAAAACTAATAATTGTTAGATAAGAGAAAAATCTTTGAGGAAATAATTTACTATACTTAAATTTTTATATATATGAAAACTTATATTTGAATTTGAATTTACCATACTTAAATTTGAGGAAATAGAACTTTACTAAACGCAGAAAACCAAAGCAAATCGAATATATAAAGTTTACTAAATTATATTTTAATTATCATCATATGAAATATAGTTGTAGGCATAACTTTTATAAACATTATAAATTAATATTTTAAACATGTTTTAACTTATAATGAATTGAATCCAAACTGAATATGAAATGGATCAAAAGTACAAATTTATTACCCTGAACCAAATTCCAAATTTTTTTTATTGGTTTCAGCTTTTATAAATCGGTAAAAACCAAAACTGAAACAATCGAAATAGATCAATCTTATTACATAAGTATTTACAGTATCTTTTATGTCTAAAAGGCAGGAAAAAATAGTTAAATAAACAAACATTTTTGTCGTTTATACACTAATTACAAATAGTTCATCTCATGCATATGTAGTTTCGAATCTTGATTTCGTGAAATAACAGCAGAAATGGTACAACTAGTGACCACTTGCTTCTCACAAACATCATGAGTAGGACTTACAATTTAGGATGGAAACCAAAATATTGACTTTGGCTTGGTAATATTAAGGGACTCGGGTTTGTGAGTAGTCGTTGACAATAGCATTAAACCACACAACTCATTGACTAAGAAAAAAGAAGTAGTGAATGCCCAATTTCGTTAAAAAAAAAGTTTTCAATAATTGTTTTGATTATTCCATTTCCATTTTCTAACACAAGAAAAGTCAATGGACCACACAACTCATTGACTAAGAACAAAGAAGTAAAGAATGCCCAATGTCATTAAAAAAAAGTTTTCAATAGTTGTTTTGATTATTCCATTTCCATTTCCTAACACAAGAATAGGAATTGTTCACACTCTGTTTTGTGGATGTCGTTTAGTGCGCGTCTTCTTTATTTTCTGACATAGAAATATGTTTCCATTTTGATACGGATTTACCGATAGGCAAGTATTCTCATTTTATTCTGAATGTTTCGTCTCCTCTCTAAACCGAAGCTCTAACGATGATGGAAGCTATGTTTCAAGCAAAACAAAGGAGGATCACATCGATCTATATTATTTTCTCGGATTCTCATACACAGGTAAATCTTCTCAACAATGGACAAGACCATGTGGAGCCAATCTAGCTAATCTTCAGGGAGCTATCAAAGGCATTCGACTCGATTTCGTTTCATTTTATTTCTCCTAAGTTTACTAAGGAGGCTGACTACATTGCTAAATTTGCCTTATTGGTACTGCGGACTACTATTGTTTTAGTTTAAATTCTAACAAAGAACTTGGCTAAAAAAAGAAGAATATGAATTGTTCATAGCATTTTAAAAAGTTTTCCTTCCTATTGGTGTTAGTGTATTTCAACGTTTTTGTAATAACAAAAGAAGGGATAATTAGGAAAAAGATCTGTATGCACAAAGAGATTGGAGAACTTTTGAGACAATCAAATTTGTGATTGATAACCAAATATTTAATTTTTTGTTAAAAGGCTCTCAATTTAAATTGCAGAAATAAAAAATACAAGATATCACTTTTTGGTCATATAATTTGAAAAGGCTAAAAAAAGTACAAAAACATAGAATGAACTTAAAATGAAGAATTAAGCTAAAACTATGATTAACTAAGAAAGAACAGTTCGTGAGGAAAGGTCTTTAGTTCGGGTTGTTGTTGGCTCCACTTTCGTGACCGCGGCGACCACGTTTTCCTTTAGCAATCTCTATCCATTCCATTTCTTGGAGCTTTAAGGTCGGCTTTATAGGCCTTCCTCCTCTCGATGTCTTTGAGTAACTCTCTAACGTCGTTAGATGTTCACTCTCACAATGCAATAAGGAGCAAATCATATCCATAAGCATATAGTATTTTGGTGTTAGTTTTCTCTACAAACTGAACAATGCAATACGAAAACGAAAGCACATCTAGGTCTGTGGAGTGGAGTCAAGGCCTGGACTAAGAAGAGCTTCTGTTCTTCTTTCAACAACAAAGTGAAACCATTGATCAATTTTTTTGTCAATCTCTACCATTCCACTATGCTTTTCGGTTTCAAAAATGAATCAAAGGGTTAGTGCACCATGAATTTTCCGATATATTATACCATGCAGAAAGGTCTTTTCGGTTTCGAAAATATATCTCTTTGCAGGCTTCACATCAGTCATTGACTACGACACCAATCTAAGGAGAAGAAGCTGATAGACAACTTGAAGATGATACCAACCCCGCTCTAGTGGATGTTTCTTATCATCTACATCAAGCGTCTCAAGGACTTTTGCTCTCGCGATCAGCCTATGGAAACATCTTGTACATTTTAATCACTGCCACTTTCGCAATCACTTGCAATATAGTAAACTAGCTACAGCAAAGTCTCACTTTACCTTTGAGATTCTTCCACGGGTGGGTCACAGCCAACACACTTAATTTCTTTATGAACTTAGGCTTCTCCGGGTTAGGATCATCGCTAAAGCTTGGCAAAGCCTCATAAACCCCTTACGCCTAATGGCTAATTGGTACCGTTAGAGAGAACATTGAGGAAGGATTGCCCCAAGCGAATTCGACATGGTTGATTCCCAGGAAGATTGCGAGATATAACATGGGTTAAACTCACCTTTGCAGTTTTGATTCGGGTTGTTATGCTTACACACTGGTTAACAAAGGAAGTATGCAACTATAGAAACTTCTAAAAAAGTTGATATAAACGCGAGAAATGAACCTGATAGAAAAGAGACCGATGAATCTCACGATAATCCAAAGCCCTACAGAGACATATCCTTGGAAAGTTGACCAAATAGTTTTTGAGTCGGCCATAAAAAAAGCAAAAGAAGCAAAGAGAGACGAGAGTTAAACTGAAGGAAGCTAGAATTTCTGGATGACGACGGAGTTAGCAATACCAGCCTGCTCGATGGTTTGGTCCAAGTCTGTCAATTGTTTAGGAGGGAACCCCATGGTCAGTAACTGGTAGTTTTTGGAGCCACCGGGTCTTGAAGCGTCGATGAACCCACGCACGTCTCTGATCGTGTGGTGGTTATTGAACCTGGATACAAGGCGTGTGCCGTCTGCCAATCTTAGCTGGATTGAAGTACTCGGTGCTGCTTGATCTACAACTAGCCCTCTTGATGGTGTGGGTGCTGTGTTCATTGCGGTGGGTGGAGCTGCAGAACTAGATCCTGATCCGCTGGCTCCTAGGGTTCTTCCTACACCTTGAAACGGGTTTTTGGGCTTTGGTGGTTCCTGTGTCAAGAGATACAGACAAAGAATCCTTTCACAATACGGTAGCAAGTGGCTTAATCTAGAGAACATAAACGAGGAACAGAGTGAAGGCTTACTGTGAACTCTTCTTCACGCCTGACAAGGTCGACATGAACACTGATCTTCCTATCTGTTGGTTCAAGTTCACTAGGACACTCTGACTTTCCGATGCTCTGCAAAAACAACATATATAATAAAACTTCTATCCGAGTACAAGGAGATAGGAGTAAGATACTGAGCGTATTAGATGCTCGACAACTAAGCTTGGGAAGAAAATATATATCTGTGAAACTATTTTAGTCTTGTAGAATACACTGATTCATGTGAGAAGGCTTGGATATTACCGTCAAAAAGTTTGCGTTTTCGGGGTCACGAAAACTCCTTAACGGACCATCATTGACGGTGAAACCATTCCTCCAGAAAGTGATGGTGTGATTAACCACTTGAGGTGTGTCTTGCTGTTGCTGAGGAGCAGAAGCAACAGTTTCACCAGACAACAATCTCGCAGATCCAGTGAAGCTTCTGGAAGCTGATCTTGATGATTCAACGGGTCGTTCTACAGCTAACTCTCTAGCTTGATCAAAGACTGCATCAACGTCTTTTGGTTTCTTAGGATCTTGAACCATCATCCCACTGAAACACAGTCACAATCCAAAAAAAAAATCTGTTAGCTACAGAGATGTATACTTTTCAAGAAAAGCAAAAACATTATCATTGATCCATCAATAGCACAATTCTTTAGATTTTGGAGACAAGTAGTCTCCTACCGGAACCACATTGCTCAATTTATGATTATCTTAGGGTTTCTCTATCGTATTCTCATCTAAGTATAGACTAATTGCAAAATTCATCGGGTTCAAGCATGATCCGATCTGCTGAATAAAGCATATAGAAATTACCTCTTCTCTCCGCCAGTATAGTGCTCTTGCGCCTCATCGGAATCACTATCACCACCACCAGCCGGCGAACGGTTCAGATCGGCGAACGTTCGGATGTTCCCAGCGTGTTGACGGCTCCTAGTAGTCCGACTCCCAGACGGATTATCACTTCCCTGATTCTCGGAGACGCCTTTCGATCGGAGTCGGTAAGGCGCGGCACGGGAAGGCGGCGAAGGAGATCGTGACCGGGAAGGAGAAGATTCAGACGGAGAGTAATCTGGAGAGTGAGATTGAGAAGGAGATGCAGCGGCAATCGAAGAAGGAAGTATGTTAGGGTTAGGGCCAGCTGTCTCGGCGGCGGTTACGGTTGCGGATGCGGCTTCGTTATCGAGGAAAGTGGATACGGCGGCGTCAAGATCCCAACGATGGCTTTCAAGGAAGAAAGTAGCTTCTTCTCTTGATGAAGAAGTAATCTCGAGGAAGGAGGCGATGAGTTTCTCGTTCATCTCCGTCGCCGTCTTGTCTTCCTCCATCGTCTCAAGATATTTTTGTTTGTTTGTTTAGCTTTCAGAATATCTCTCTCTTTCTTATACATGCACGCTTCGTCAAAAACGACGTTGTTTAACTGTTTTATCTACGATTGTGTCTTAATGGGCCCAAAGGCTTGGGCCTCTTGTTTACTTCCGATACTAAATAATCAAATCTGGTTTATGACCTACCGGTTCGTTTTTGCTTTCGATTTGGTTTATTGTGTTTGATTGTGGTCAGATTCTTGGTTTAGGATTTGGGTGCGGTTCATTGCGGTTTGATTCTGGTTCGATTTTGGTTATTGTCCAAAACCAATTCGTATTAGGAAAATTGTTTAAAAGGAAGTACAATTCAAATTAGGAAAAAGAGGTCGGTTTATTCTCTAGTATAAATACACATACCAATTTTTTTTTTCTTACTTTACTTTTCCTCTTTTACGATTTCGATCATACAATCCCTAAGTTCAAATTCCTTCGAAGCTATGTCTAACGACGATGATAAATCTCTAACGACGATGCTGTACAATCCAAATCCTCCGTCGAAGCCAACATCTGAGGAAGCGACGGCGAAATTGGAGAAGAAGTCGCGACGCTGGATGCAATTAAACTCGAAACGATACGGCGAGAAGAGAAGATTCGGATCCGGAGAAACTCAGAGGAAGGAAGATATGCCACCGGAGCATCTTCGGAAGATAGTCAAAGACCATGGCGATATGTCATCGAAGAGGTATCGTTACGATAAACGCGTTTATCTCGGAGCTCTTAAGTTTGTTCCTCATGCTGTTTTTAAGCTTTTAGAGAATATGCCTATGCCTTGGGAACAGGTGAGAGAAGTTAAGGTGTTGTATCATATCACTGGAGCGATTACGTTTGTGAACGAGATTCCTTTGGTTGTTGAACCAATTTACATGGCTCAATGGGGTACAATGTGGATTATGATGCGAAGGGAGAAGAGAGATCGTCGACACTTTAAGCGGATGCGGTTTCCTCCGTTTGATGATGAGGAGCCTATGTTAGACTATGCGGATAACTTGTTGGATGTTGATCCTTTAGAGCCTATTCAGTTGGAGCTTGATGAGGATGATGATTCTTCGGTGTACAATTGGTTTTACGACCACAAGCCGCTTGTGAAGACGAATCTGATCAATGGTCCAAGTTACAAAAGGTGGAATTTGTCGCTTCCAATTATGGCGACGCTTCATAGGCTTGCAGGTCAGTTGCTTTCTGATTTGGTCGATCGGAACTATTTCTACTTGTTTGATATGCCGTCTTTCTTCACAGCAAAGGCATTGAATATGTGCATACCTGGTGGTCCTAAGTTTGAACCTTTGTATTGTGATATGGAGAAAGGAGACGAGGAATGGAACGAGTTTAATGACATCAACAGGCTTATCACTCGAACCCGGCTGCGAACTGAGAGCAGAGTAGCTTTCCCTTACTTGTACAATAACAGACCCAGGAAACTAAGACTCTCTGCGTATCACACTCCTATGGTTATGTACATTAAGACAGAGGATCCTGATCTTCCTGCGTTTTATTATGATCCATTGATTAACCCGATAAGTAACACCAAACAGGGATTTCCTGATAGGAAGGTGTATGATGAGGAGGATGACTTCGTCTTGCCAAAAGGAGTGGAGCCTTTGCTAGAAGACACTGCACTTTACACCGACACTACAACTGCTGGGATTTCGTTGCTGTTTGCTCCTCGGCCTTTCAATTTGAGGTCTGGAAAGACGAGGCGGGCAGAGGATATACCGCTTGTCTCAGAGTGGTTCAAGGAGCACTGTCCTTCAACATATCCGGTCAAAGTTCGGGTTAGTTATCAGAAGCTTTTGAAATGTTATGTGCAGAATGAGTTGCACCGCAGACCACCTAAAGCTCAGAAGAAAACGCACTTGTTCCGATCTCTTGCAGGTACAAAGTTTTTCCAAAGCACTGAACTTGATTGGGTTGAAGCTGGTCTGCAAGTTTGCCGGCAGGGGCATAATATGTTGAATCTGCTCATCCACAGGAAAGGTTTAAACTACCTTCATCTGGATTACAACTTCAATCTCAAGCCAGTTAAAACTTTGACGACCAAGGAGCGTAAGAAGTCACGTTTTGGGAATGCTTTCCATCTCTGTCGCGAGATTCTCCGGCTGACAAAACTTGTGGTTGATGCAAATGTCCAGTTCCGGCTTGGGAATGTTGACGCTTTCCAATTGGCTGATGGCCTTCAATATATTTTCTCCCATGTTGGGCAGTTGACAGGTATGTATCGCTATAAATACAGGTTGATGAGACAAATTAGGATGTGCAAGGATTTAAAGCATCTGATCTATTACCGTTTCAATACTGGTCCTGTAGGTAAAGGACCGGGGTGTGGATTTTGGGCTCCTATGTGGAGAGTGTGGTTGTTTTTCCTTCGTGGAATAGTTCCTCTACTAGAACGGTGGTTAGGGAATCTTCTTGGGCGTCAGTTTGAGGGGCGTCACTCTAAAGGAGTGGCAAAAACAGTGACAAAACAAAGAGTCGAAAGCCATTTTGACTTGGAGCTTCGAGCTGCTGTTATGCATGATGTCGTTGATTCCATGCCAGAGGGTAGCAAGCAGAAAAAAGTGCGGACGATAATGCAGCACCTTAGTGAGGCATGGCGGTGTTGGAAAGCTAATATCCCGTGGAAGGTCCCTGGCCTGCCTGTGCCAATTGAGAATATGATCCTCAAATATGTCAAGCATAAGGCTGATTGGTGGACAAATGTTACTCACTACAATCGTGAACGTATCAGAAGAGGGGCTACAGTTGATAAGACAGTTTGTAGAAAGAATCTTGGAAGGATGACACGTCTTTGGCTAAAGGCAGAACAGGAACGACAACACAACTATCTGAAAGATGGCACACCTCTCACTTCGGATGAAGCAGTGGCAACTTATAGAACTACCTATGAGTGGCTGGAAGCGAGGAAATATTTGCCAATTCCATTCCCTCCTCTCTCATACAAACACGATACAAAGTTGCTCATCCTTGCCCTTGAGAGACTGAAAGAATCATATAATGGAGATGTAAAGTTGAATCAGCAGCAGCGAGAAGAGCTTGGTCTAATTGAACAAGCATATGACAACCCTCATGAAACTCTGGCACGAATCAAACGCCATCTTTTGACTCAGCGTAAGTTCAAAGATGTAGGCATTCAGTTTATGGATCTATACAACTGTTTGATTCCGGTCTATGAAGTCGATCCTCTAGAGAAAATTACTGATGCGTATCTTGATCAATACTTGTGGTACGAGTCTGACAAGCGCCATTTATTTCCCAACTGGATTAAGCCGGCAGACTCAGAGCCACCGCTTCTGGTATACAAGTGGTGTCAGGGTATTAATAATTTGCAAGGCATATGGGACACAGGTGATGGTCAGTGTGTGGTGATGCTCCAAACGAAGCTTGTAAAGTTGTTTGAGAAGATTGATGTCACATTATTGAACAGGCTTCTTCGTTTGATAGTTGACCCCAATATTGCAGACTATATTACTGCCAAGAATAATGTGATTCTGTCTTATAAGGATATGAGTCATACTAACTCGTATGGTCTCATTAGGGGACTTCAGTTCTCATCCTTTGTTGTGCAGTTTTATGGACTAGTGTTGGATCTTTTGCTTCTAGGTTTGACTCGAGCTAGTGAGATTGCTGGGCCACAGCAGAAGCCTAACGAGTTTATGACCTATTGGGATACAAAAGTTGAGACGCGCCATCCCATAAGATTATATTCCCGCTACATTGACAAAGTGCATATAATGTTTAAATTTACACATGAAGAGGCTCGGGATCTTATTCAACGTTATCTAAGGGAGCATCCCGATCCCAACAATGAAAATATGGTGGGATATAACAACAAGAAGTGCTGGCCAAGAGATGCAAGAATGAGGTTGATGAAGCATGATGTCAATCTTGGTAGAAGTATCTTCTGGGAAATGAAGAACCGTCTTCCTCGCAGCCTTACAACTTTTGAGTGGGAGAACAGCTTTGTCTCTGTGTACAGCAAGGATAATCCTAACCTGTTATTCAGCATGTGCGGATTTGAAGTACGCATACTTCCAAAAATCAGGATGAGCCGAGAAATTTTCAGCAACACGAAGGATGGTGTCTGGAATCTGCAAAATGAACAGACTAAAGAGAAGACTGCTGTTGCTTTTCTGCAGGTTGATGAAGAACAAATTAAGGTGTTTGAGAATCGTGTGAGGCAAATTCTGATGTCGTCAGGGTCAACTACATTTACTAAAATCACTAATAAGTGGAATACTACTCTGATAGGTCTCATGACTTACTTTCGTGAAGCCACTCTGCATACACCAGAGCTCATTGATTTGTTGGTTAAAGGTGAAAGTAAAATCCAGACAAGGATTAAGATTGGGCTGAACTCGAAGATGCCTAGTCGATTTCCTCCCGTTGTTTTCTACACTCCGAAGGAAATCGGCGGGCTCGGAATGTTGTCAATGAGTCATATTCTGATCCCACAAAGTGACTTTAGGTACAGTCGACAGACAGACCTTGGTGTTACTCACTTTAGGAGTGGAATGAACCAGGAAGAGGACCTGAGGATACCCAATCTTTATCGTTACATACAACCATGGGAAAGTGAGTTTATTGATTCACAACGGGTGTGGGCAGAGTTTGCTTTAAAGAGGCAGGAAGCACAAGCCCAAAATAGACGTCTTACACTGGAGGATCTGGAAGACTCTTGGGACAGGGGAATTCCACGCATAAATACACTGTTCCAGAAAGACAGACACACGTTAGCATATGACAAAGGTTGGAGAGTCCGGACTGACTTCAAGCAGTATCAGGTCCTGAGACAAAATCCTTTTTGGTGGACTCATCAAAAGCATGATGGAAAGCTGTGGAACTTGAATAATTATCGAACTGATGTCATCCAAGCACTTGGAGGCGTTGAGGCTATCCTTGAGCACACTTTATTCAAGGGAACATACTTCCCAACGTGGGAGGGTCTTTTTTGGGAGAAAGCATCTGGGTTTGAAGAGTCAATGAAGTATAAGAAGCTAACTAATGCTCAGAGGTCTGGTCTGAACCAGATTCCTAATCGAAGATTCACTCTCTGGTGGTCACCGACGATTAATCGGGCGAATGTTTATGTCGGTTTCCAAGTGCAGCTAGACCTGACCGGAATATTCATGCACGGAAAGATTCCTACGCTTAAGATATCGTTGATTCAGATTTTCCGTGCTCATATGTGGCAGAAGATCCACGAGAATATTGTTATGGATCTTTGCCAAGTGTTGGACCAAGAGTTGGACCCGTTGGGGATAGAAACAGTGCAGAAAGAGACAATTCATCCTAGGAAGAGTTACAAGATGAATAGCTCTTGTGCTGATATACTTCTGTTTGCTGACAAGAAATGGCCTATGTCTAGGCCCAGTCTGCTGACCGAGTCAAATGATATGTTTGACCAGAAAGTTGGTAACAAGTATTGGATAGATGTGCAGCTTCGATGGGGGGATTACGATTCTCACGATATTGAGCGTTACACGAGGGCTAAATTCATGGATTACACGACAGATAACATGTCTATCTATCCATCTCCAACAGGTGTAGTGATTGGGATTGATTTGGCATATAACTTGCCTTCTGCCTACGGTAATTGGTTCCCTGGCTCTAAACCTCTGCTTGCTCAAGCAATGAACAAGATTATGAAGTCAAATCCAGCGTTATGTGTGTTAAGAGAAAGGATAAGGAAAGGCTTGCAGTTATACTCATCTGAGCCTACGGAGCCACATTTGTCATCGCAAAACTATGGCGAAATATTCAGCAATCAGATGATTTGGTTTATTGATGATACCAACGTCTATCGTGTGACAATGCACAAGACGTTTGAAGGAAATCTGACAACAAAGCCGATCAACGGTGCAATTTTTATTTTCAATCCAAGAACGGGGCAGTTGTACCTGAAGGTTATCCATACAAGCGTCTGGGCAGGTCAGAAGCGTCTTAGTCAGCTAGCAAAATGGAAAACAGCTGAAGAGGTTGCTGCACTTGTCCGTTCTCTTCCCGTCGAAGAACAGCCAAAACAAGTTATTGTGACTCGCAAAGGAATGTTGGAGCCCGTCCAGATTCACATGCAGGATTTCCCAAATATTGTTATCAAGGGAAGCGAACTGCAGCTTCCATTTCAGGCTTGCCTTAAGATTGAGAAATTCGGTGATATGATTTTGAAAGCCACGAAGCCTCAAATGATCCTCTTCAATATCTATGATGATTGGTTGACGACTGTTTCTTCTTACACGGCCTTTTCAAGACTCATTCTCATCCTTCGCGCCCTTCGCGTCAACAATGACAAAGCTAAGATGTTATTGAAGCCTGACAAATCTGTTGTTACCGAGGCACATCACATTTGGCCTTCTCTCACAAACGACCAGTGAATAAAGTTGGAGGTTGCTCTTAAAGATCTCATCCTTTCTGATTACGCCAAGAAGAACAACGTAAACACAACAGCTTTGACACAGTCAGAGATAAGAGATATTATACTTGGGGCCGAGATTACTCCACCATCTCAACAAAGGCAACAAATAGCTGAGATCGACAAACAAGCCAAGGAAGCGAGACAGATTAGTGCTGTCACAACAAGGACCCTACGAGCAATCTGCATTTGGTTCCAAAACCGATTGGCGTGTACGTGCAATCTCAGCCGCTAACCTCCACCTTAGAGTGAACCACGTTTATGTGAACTCGTATGAGGTAAATGACACAGGATACACCTACATAATGCCGAAGAACATCCTGAAGAAGTTCATCAGCGTATCAGATCTCCGTACTCAGATTGCTGGGTATTTGTATGGTATAAGTCCCCTTGATAATCCGAGGGTCAAGGAAATCAGATGCATTGTGATGGTGCCGCAACGTGGAACTCACCAGCAGGTTCACTTGCCTTCGTCTCTACCAGAGCATGCTTTCTTGAAGGATCTTGAGCCGTTGGGATGGATGCACACACAACCTAATGAGCTTCCTCAGTTATCGCCACAAGATGTTACCTCGCATTCCCGTTTTCTGGAGAATTACAAACAGCAATGGGACGCAGAAAAATGCATCATCCTGACTTGCAGTTTCACTCCAGGCTCATGTTCGTTAGCGTCTTATAAACTAACACAAGCCGGATACGAATGGGGGCGACTCAACAAGGAGTCAGACATGTGCAACATCAATCCCCAAGGCTACCTTCCGACACACTACGACAAGGTTCAGATGCTGTTGAGCGACCGCTTCCTCGGGTTTTACATGGTTCCTGAAAACGGGGTATGGAACTATAACTTTATGGGAGCGAATCTTACGGCAAACATGAAATATAGCGTGAAGCTCGGAAACCCCAAGGAGTATTACGATAACGAGCATCGACCAACTCATTTCCTTGAGTTCTGCAATATGGAGGAGGATGATAGCTACGGCGAGAGAGACCGCGATGACAATTTTGTTTGACTTTAAAAACTTTCACTATCTTTTTGTTTTGCTTATTATCTTCTTGACTTTGTCTTTATTGCAATGTAGAGAACGTATAAGAATCTTATGTACTATGGTCTCTTGTTAGTGAAATTTTAAATTACATAACAGATTCACTGTCTTGTATATTTCTGGAATTTGTTGGTCCGAAACGGCAAGTTTAATTCTTTACCAGTGCAGTGCAGAGCATAGTATTGTTCTGTTTACTTTCGCCATCTTGTTGTCTATGATTTTTGATTGTCTGAATCATGATGTCTTTTAAATATATGTTGCTGCTATGTATATACAACGAGATATCATCAAGACCTAAAACTAGTCAAAGTTCACTTGAAACTTTCTTTTGCAGGCAATGGATCTCACTTGGGAGATGCATCGATATATGAGAAATGTGACATGACATTCTGTTGAACAAGTAAGGAAACTTGAAGCTCGTTGTTTCGAATATGAAGAGAAGATTAAGATTTAATGCTCTATTTATTTCAATGCTAGAACTTTAAGAACTTAAATACAAATCTTAGTTCTTATCGAGAAGTCCGAGATAAGGATGATGAAAACTAAGATAACGGCTACGACGAGCCTGCATAAGTTCTGAGACCGATATATCAAACTAGTGAGTTATAAATTTACTATTACTACTACTACTAGGTGTTGTATCTTTCCATTAAAGGTAGAGATCAATATGTATATATAGGGATATAAACTATAATGAATTATGATCATAGTTTTTTGTTTGTGGTATTTGAACTTTATACGACGACAACAATAGCCGCTTTATCTCCATAAACCGGAATCTCCCGGATTAATTTAATAACAAAGAATATGGTTATAACTTACAAGAAAGCCCCACGACATCGGGTGGGTATATACTTAAAAACAAATCAGAACACAACCTTTTTTAAACCGGTTTATCATGTGCCGAAAAAAAACAACTCGTTTATCATGCAGATCAAAAACAATTATAATTATAAAGTCGTAGTCAACTACTGAAGTCTGAAGATATCGTTTTAAAAAAGAGTAATTTGATTCCGAAAATCATGGTCCACATGCACCAATAAATAAAATAATGAACTGTTGCTAATAAACAAAAAAAAAATTATAAGAATGTAAATATTCACTACTCAAGATAATGATACAATATGATACAATTAGTTTTAGAAAACTCATAAAATAATTGGATCAAAGAGGGCTAATTAAAGCCAACAACCTATAAAAGTCCCAAAAAAAAAGATAAAAAAAGACTTTCAAAAGGCAACATTTAGGACCAAAACTTGGAAGAATCCAAGCTTTTTTTTTTGACATCGAAACCCTTATCATTAAGATAGCGGTAAAGAAATCTCCTCCAGAGAGAAATCCACGAATCCGCCGGACTTACAAGGGCAAAGGAAGCAAAGCATGGTTTTGCCTTACATGTAAGACAAAAACCAAGGAAAAATACATAAACAACAGCTAAAAGCGAATCAAAGTAAAGATAGACGTCTGCTCCATTGAGGCTACATGAAAGAAATCTTTGACTAGATACAAGCCGATGCGAACTCCAATACCACGTCAAAAAGATAAATTTTTGTGTGGTTTTAATACTCCATACTTGCACCGGAAGTGCCGAAACACTAGTTCCCTGAAAAGGGTGGTCACTAGTAGGACGAGAGAAAACTCTCGCGACCCAATATCCTATAACTAGGATAAAAGGATAAGAAACATCAATTACGTCCTTAGATGAGTGCTCCAAGAAAATTGGTACCCTTGAGGAATTCCTAATACGATTAGCTTCATCGTTTGCAGAAAATTTCTCCAATCGAGAGGAAATGGATGCCACCCCATCAGATTTACTCCGAAATGAATCATGGAGTTTCCAATATGATGTTCAAACTAAAGCATGAGACAACATACGACCAAATTTTGTAACCAAAAGAAAAATCCAAGCTCTAGTAAAACCGTAACAGAGCTAGTAATCTCCACTAGAAACATCATATTGGTGTAAGGTCAGATACTTCAAGATGGGAGATGGTGGAAATCTACCATTAGAGGTAAAAGTGATAATAAAATCTATTATCAAATTAACTTTTTGGATGTTTACAATTTCTAGATAAGAGAGATTTATATCCAAATCATAAAGTCTAATTAATAGACATTTTTTGAGTAATAGATAATTTGGGTTTAAACCCAACTTTTCCAATAAAGAGGAATAAAAGTCCAATAGAGAAAACTCATCTGGTGGACCTTGTAAAGAATGACCCAAAGTAATTATGGATGGTGACTCAGCTATGGAGTCGGTCTTGTGACAATACACCGGGTGACCCTCCGACCCACAGTGTGCAAGCCCCCTCAGCATGAAGTTGCAAGTATTTTCTGGGCTTAGCCGATTTGGGCTTGTGTCTTTAACTGACTTTGATGGGTCAATTAAATGGGCTGGCTTTGTTGAAAGGTTTGCTACGCTTGCTAACCCTAACTGATGAGACGACAGTGCCGACAAGCAAATTCCGATGGCGACAACTGGTGTCGGTGGCTGAACACGGATGACAGAGCTATTATGCATCGCCGGTGGATCTCGGCCTTTGAGCGATGGGGGAGCAGAATAAAACATGTGAATCGCCAAAATCTCGCCCATTGGAAGCCATTCATCTCCATCCAATCTGTTGGTAAACCAAAGCGAAAAGCTTGGTGACGTGAAAACACAGAGGGTATTAACCAACAGAGGAGTCTGGATGGTGAAGAGAAAATAACTTCGGAGGTTTCCCGAGAGGAGGCTAAAGACCGCCGGTACACCTTTCCACACTTGGAACCGTCGATCCCTTCCGTTACTTTGTTGGAGCGAGATAGATCTAGAGATCCAACCCCAATCTGAGTAGTAGAAGGTGAGAGAAGCCTCCTATAGAGGGGGAGGCGACAGGGTATCAAAATATCCAATCCTTGCCATAGAGGATATAGAGGCGTCAGAGGCTTCTGGATTTACGTCGGAGACGGTGAGATGATAATGATCATGTATTTGAATTAATGGATTTGTACCCAAGATTGCACCAATAGAACATTTAGACCAACAAGGGCCTAAGAAACAATACTCTGTTAATGGGCTTTTCAAACTCAAGCCCAATTCTAAAGACCTAGCAATGGCGTCCACAAGAATGTTCTCGCCGATACACGACAAGGCTGTGGCAGCTACGACCAAGACAAGGTTCCGGTCGCCATCAAAATCCTGTCCGAGCCAGAGATTTTCGTCGGAGCCAAAGTTGAGCCAACGGTCCTTGCAAGTTTTCGTGTGTGGGCTGGGTGAGAACTTGCCGATGAAAAGCTCAATCGATCTACGGATGCTACAGATCTCGTCGGTGGATGAGTTGGATAAAGTAGATCTGACGTGCTCAGGTTGAGAATGATCGATTAAGCCTAGCTCACACCAAGGCATATAAGTATTTATTCACAAATAGATCATCCCATTAAGGGGAAAAGGCATCGCCACTGGAGACGGCGGAATAAAACTTTGCAGACGAGAAGAGGGCCGCAAGATAGGCCGGAAAAAGAACACGTCGGCTAGGGATTCAAGAGATTTTTGGATCTCATCCGAGAAGAGAATGATTAGCAAGACGCCACCCGTGTGCCTACGTACTCCCTGAGATTCAAAATCATCTTTCACCCTGAGCTTTTGAGAAATCGCGAGCAGGATGATAAGTGGGGAGTATGAGAATCTTCGTCGATTCCCAGACAAAATCAGAACTCCACTTGAATTGAGGCGGCTAAGCGCGAAGACGGCTGGATCTCTGCGGACTAGATGGGCCACTCCCAGCAGCACACTAAGAACTATGAGATAAGCCAAAGCCACTACGACCTGCAGAAGCATACACTGCCGGCAAACCACCGACGACGAAGAGACATAAATGAAAGCGAGGGGAAGAAGAATCAAAGACAGAGTGGGAAAAGCGAAAAGTAGCAACGGAGAGGAGCGACAGTGACGACGCCGGCGACGGCCGACGCCGCCTGCGGCGACGGCCGACCCCNGGCGGATCTGGATAAAGAGACCAGTCTTGGGAGTCGGGACAGAGAGGTTTTGAATGAGATAGTTCAAACGAAAATGACTGGAAGAATCCAAGCTTAATGCTAACAGGAAATTGGTTAGCCATAAGCAATTAAAATCCTCTGAGTTGGTCGAGGGGGATCCGCCAATGCCACTTTGCCAGAGATGTCAAGCAAAAAAACATATAGAATCGTCGGAGAGTGTGATCGAAGATAGCAATAAGGTGATCTTACTCTAGATAGGCGATAATCTGGGGCACTTGAAGCATCAACACTAGGCCGAGACTACTGACAAACCACGAAGCGTCCTTAACGGTTGTAGGCGGTAATCTGGGCAATTGAAACCGACCACAATCCGGTCAAAGAGGCTTCTAAGATCTAAACCAGCCACTGCTGGGATACGACCAGAGAGCAGAGGGGGATAAGCTCACATCAGATCCATAAATGGGATCGCACCAACGACTAATACCTTACGAAGACTCGCCCAGAAATTGAGACTGTTCTGGTCAAACCAAACCATACACAGTTTCAGAGTAGGAGACGACTAGAGAAGCCAGTAGCTTAAGGTTAAGCTAAACAAACACAGGGCTTCGACAGTGGCCTCAAACACCGCAGTGCATTCCGCAAGAAGGCCTGACAGACTTAGCGAGAGACCAGAGAGGAAATGCACAAGAAAACCATACCAGAGAGACACACAACCGCCCGCGGTGCTATGACTACCGCTGTGACTGCGCCACAAAGCACTCCGCCAGTTGAAATTCGCCGAATACTAACAAAGATCTGGTTCAGATCTGAGTAGATCTGAAGCCCTCCGTCACCAAGGCCTTCTCTACTGACGTTGGCCTGGAGCCTCACCTCTCTTCCAGAAGCGAGGAAGACGACCTTTCGTCACCTTGTTAGGTCTGGTGGCAAAACCAGAGATCCAGAAGTTTGGCATGTCAGCTAAGATCAGAGAGAGTAAGAGAAGGGAAGAGGCGAGAGAAACCAAGAAAAGAGAAGACAGAGCAGGTGGCCGACGATGAGAGGAGATGTCGTCGGCCGCCGAGAAAGGATTCAAAGAAGCGGCTAGTCTGGAAGGAAAGGGGAGGAGAGACTCTAGAGAGAAAACCTAATTTCTCTCTCTCTCCCGTAGTCTGTTAGGTCTAACTAAGTAGTTAATTAATCGCTAATAAACAAATATAGTTATTTGATTCCTAATTTCCTATAATTAAGAACTTTTTTTAAGGTTGAAATGTTAAATTTATTCATCAACAAAAATGTAAAATAATTATAATGAAAATGGTAAAGGTAATGGTAAGAAAACAAAAGAGAAAGAAAAACTGATACAAAATTAAGGATCTATATGGTTTACTGGAATTTATTGCAGATTGATGGAAACATGCTTATAACAGATCTTCAACGTGGTACAAACGAAGATCGTTCGTCATAAAATATTGTTTTTTTACTTGTTTTTCAAAATTTGTCATGGCAGTAGTAATATTTTAGACGAACAAAATAATTAAGGGTCCAGCTCAGCTCACGTTCTTCCAAACAGAAACCACCTTTATTTTTTATTTTTTTTTAAATGTAATAAACGAAGCATGGTTAGTTTATACACTAGGACATGTTTATTGGGGGATTTTAAGGGTTTCTAAACTCATTTTTTAATTCAAAAAAAGAAAAAAAACATTATGCTAAGAGTCCACTCTTAGCTTGGTTTCTTAGTTTTTTTTTTATCAGAACTACTTCATTTTCAGATCGTTTTCGGTTCGGTTTTCTCAGGTTTTTTTGTTTTTCGGTTTTGTTATTGGTTTTTTATGATTTTTCGGGTTTCGGACCCGTTTCGAATCCGTTTAAAATTTCAAAAACTGATCCAAAGATTCGAATGCCTAAATCTATTTTGAAGTTTGTTTAACTACAAAAAAATAATAAAAAATTTAAAAACCCATTTTGATTCTTACAATAATAGAAAAAATTGGTAAGAACCCCTTTACCACTTCTTTATTAATTTAAAATTAGGTAAAAACCCTTATAGATAAACATGGCCTATATAACCATATGGTTTCTTGATTACGTTCCATCTGCATCTAAGAAACAATGGCAGCAATCAAAGTTGACTATCAAAACAGCTTCATTTTCATTCTCCTCTGCTTGTTTTCACTTTTCTGTTACTCTTTCTTCTTCTTCAAGAAAAGAAAAGACTCACAACTTGACCTCAAATTGCCTCCTAGCCCTCCCTCTCTGCCCATCATCGGTCATCTTTACCTTTTTCTCACTGTTCTACTTCACAAGACTTTTCAGAAAATCTCCAACAAGTATGGACCTTTGCTCTATCTCCGCATCTTCAGTTATCCCATAGTCCTCGTCTCTTCTGCCCCAATGGTCCATGAGATCTTCAGGACACACGACATTAACGTCTCATCACGCACCTTTGATGCTGGCAACGAGTCTCTCTTATTTGGAACTTCAAGTTTCCTCACTGCGCCTTATGGAGATTACTCCAAGTTCATGAAAAAGCTTATGATCACAAAGCTTTTCTGGCCCCAAGCTATCGAGCGGTCGCGAGGGGTACGTGCAGAGGAGCTAAGACGTTTCTACCTTAAGTTACATGATAAGGCGATGAAGAAAGAGAGAGTCGAGGTTGCTAAGGAAGTGATGAAGTTCACTAACAACATGATATGCAGGATGAGCATGGGGAGGAGTTGTTTAGAGGATAACGGTGAGGCGGAGGAAGTCCTTGAATTGATTATCGAGTCCTTTGCCTTGACAAAGAAAATCTTCTTTGCAAACTTGTTTCGTAGGCCGTTGGAGAAGTTTGGGATCTCATTGTTTAAAAAAGATATAATGGGTGTATCAAACAGGATTAATGAGTTGTTGGAGAGAATTCTTGTGGAGCATGAAGAGAAGCTAGAGGAGGATCAACCTAAGGACATGATGGATTTGTTGTTGGAAGCTTTTCGGGATGAAAAGGCGGATTTTAAGATCACTAGGAACCAAATCAAGTCTTTTTTAATGGTAAACTTAATCATTTTGTGCGTGTGTTTTTTTTTAAAGCGATAAATGTTACTTCTTACTGAGAAACTGTATAGGAGACTTTCATGGCGGGTACTGACACCTCAGCGCATGTAGCAGAGTGGATAATGGCGGAAATCGTTAAGAACCCAAACATTCTTGAGAGATTAAGAGAGGAAATTGATCATGTTGTAGGAAAAACAAGATTGATTCAAGAGACGGATCTACCAAACCTACCCTATTTGCGTGCAGTGGTTAAAGAAGGGTTACGGTTATACCCACCGTCGCCTCTATTGAGTAGGTTATTCCGCGGTTGGATCAAAGAGTACTATGTACCGGAGAAGGCAATGGTTATTGTTAACGCTTATGCTGTGATGAGAGATCCAGATTACTGGGAAGACCCTAATGAGTTTAAGCCAGAGAGGTTTCTAACTTCTTCAAGAACAGAAAGAAAAGAGAAGAGAAGAGAGGACGCCCTAAAATACCTTCCGTTTGGAGTAGGAAGGAGAGGATGTCCTGGGGAAAATGTTGGTTATCTCTTTGTAGAAACCGCAGTTGGAATGATGGTGCAGTGCTTTGACTGGAAACTGAAAAACCGCGATAGGGTTAGCATGGAAGAGGCTATTTCAGGACTGAGTCTTACCATGGCTCATCCGCCTAAATACACTCTTGTTTCTCGTCTCGACCCGTTATGCTTTTAGTAGACAGAGTCCTAATTTATGATATGAAGAATAGGGTTGTGGTTCATATTCTTCACTATATAAGCTGCCTTTTATCATATGTTTTTCTGTACTTGAAAGTCAAACATTCAAATGAATAATTGAGAAGCTAAGATATTGCAAAAAAGAAATTTTGTCTAGATTAAGTAGCAATTCATTAGAGTGTATTATCAAATAGGAAAAAATTGCCACGTTCTATGATATATAAATGGTTTTAAATAGAAAAATCGTGGATCGATCTACTCTACTGAGACGACAATCATAGCAATCTGTTTTACACAATCTTTCTCAAAATCGTGACAAATCAATTATGAGGACATGAATGATCAGTATCACATGAAACAAGGCTTCTATCTTATGTTGTAGAGATGACGGATTTAACCGGTAACCATCATATGAACATTATGAATAAATAAGAAAATAACAAATAATAATCAAATTGTAAAATTAAGATGGAATGATTGTTCCTTCTCAAAGTTAGTGATGAACAATTTTGTTATTTTATTTTCTACGTAAAAGAGAATAAGAAGAAAAAACTATTCTTTATAAATAGTGTAATTTTATAAAAATGGTCAGGAATTTAACATTCCTCCTTATTTATTTGGTCACTTCGAAATTGATATTTTATGATACTCAAAAGTTTCAACTCTGATAAGGACTGCAAGTGTGCAACTATGATAAAATGAAACGGAGAGAGTATATGGTTTTTTTTTGTGCAATTGCCTCAATTGATAAAGCTATTTATTCACTTCACTGTTGTATACATCTTTATAACAACTATTTATTTATACATCCGTGAAACTTTTTATGTGTTTACATAGCCGTGAAATTTGCTTCGATGATTCGATACGAAAATTAATATTCATTAAGTAAAACAAATTACAAGTACTAAAATTTTATGAGACGTATATCCGAAATTTGCTTCGATGATTCGATACGAAAATTAATATTCATTAAGTAAAACAAATTACAAGTACTAAAATTTTATGAGACGTATATCCGAAATTTGCTTCGATGATTCGATACGAAAATTAATATTCATTAAGTAAAACAAATTACAAGTACTAAAATTTTATGAGACGTATATCCGAAATTTGCTTCGATGATTCGATACGAAAATTAATATTCATTAAGTAAAACAAATTACAAGTACTAAAATTTTATGAGACGTATATCCGAAATTTGCTTCGATGATTCGATACGAAAATTAATATTCATTAAGTAAAACAAATTACAAGTACTAAAATTTTATGAGACGTATATCCGTTTGCCCCTCCATAAATAATTACATATATAAAGATCACTATTTGTATATAAAGTTGTATAACTATTATCACTGAGCGGCACAAGTGGTACAGTGATTATCACCTTTGGCCAAACTCATTTACCTGGGTTCGAACCTGGGCTGATGTCCTTTTAAGGGAACTACTAAGCCACTAGGCTAATAACAAAAAAAAAATTGTATAACTATTATCACTATAGATTTTGTAAATTCTATCTCACTAAATAATTTTAAAAGTATTAAGTTTATTTAATTATGAAAGAAAAAATAAATTTTATAAAAAAATTGTAATGTTCTTTTTGTTAAATTTTGATTTTCTACATTAATCCCGAAATTTACCAAGATGATGATTTGGCTTATTTTCGTTTTAAATTTTTTGTTATGTAAAAAAAATAAAAAAGGTTAGATTTTAAGTTTTTTTTTTGGGAAATTAGGTTAAATAAACTCAAACTCCCTATTATTTAAATATCTAACAAAAATCACTCTCTCTCTCTCCTAATTTTTCCTTCCTATCTCTCTCTAATTTCTCTCCAAAAATTTAAAGAAAAAATGTTTTTTGGTTATTTTGCAAATTAACCCTTTTTTTAACAATTTTTTAGTTTTATTATGTTGAACAAAATGAATGGATAGCTTTTTTAGTTTTATTGTAAAGGAACAAAATGGATAAAATATTCGTGAATATTCATAAATTGAATATTCATAAATATTCATTCATTTTTGTTCAACATAAAATTTTGTGAATAAAATTTTTTTGTTCAACACTCGTTTTTTGATAAGCTATCCATTCATTTTTGTTCAACGTAAAATTTTTTAACAAAAAAAAAATTTCATAAATTTCTGGAGATCCACAACTTTTTGAATAAAAAATAAATCGTGTGGCCAACCAATAGCTTCTGCACTCGTTTAGGTTGCATGTGTGACTATTGGATACTTTTGTTTGCCTTAAAAGCATACAAATATTCGCGCGCTTTAATTATTCAACAGAACCATATATAAACCTGATCACACACACAAAGTACACCTTGTATTGGACAAATTCTAAAGTTTTAAAACTTAAAATCGACATTTATTGGGTCAGCCTTTCGACCGAAGTCCGATTTCACTAAGTCGTGTTACTCCGCGTAATAAAACATCACATACCCAAACGTATTGTTCTCTGATCACCGTCCAAGATATTAAACCACATTCTGTGTAACGTCTTGAATAAACTTTTGCAAAGCCATTTTCGAAGATCCACCGTCCATCAAAGCCACGTGGCATTTCTCTGACATCTCCTTCACTCTCTTCTTCACGTCACTATCTTCCTCCATGACTCGCCTTATGGCTTGCTCTATATCATCCGCCGTCACCGTCTCCATTTTTCCGGCCAACAAGTCTCCTTCAAAGTACTTTCGTATCTCCACCGCCAATCCAAGCTCCTCCACCATCGCGAACGCGTTCACTTTCTGCTCCGCGTAGAGCGGCCACGTCACCATCGGAACGCCGAACCAGAGGCTCTCGAGCATCGAGTTCCAACCACAGTGAGTGACGAAACCTCCGATCGCCGGCTTCGCTAACACCGCCACTTGTGGAGCCCATCCGATCACTTTCCCTCTACTCGATGTCCGATCTAAAAACCCTTCAGGGAGAACTTCCTCCAGATTCTCGTAATCTCCGGGACGCTCCTTCAGTATATCCGGCGATGCTCGACGTAGTGACCATAAAAACCGGTGACCGCTTCGCTCCAACGCGACGGCGATTTCTCTCGTTTGTTCCTCATTAAACCCTCCCATACTCCCGAAACAGAGGAACACGACGGATTCAGACGGTTGCTCATCGAGCCACCGCAAAATCTCCGACTGTTCATCGTTTTCGAGATGCAGAACCGGACCCACGGGGTAAGCCCGAGGAAGTCCGCCACCGCCGTCGCCGGAGAATATTTTCAAAGCACGAGGCTCAAGCTCAGCCACTGAATTTACCAAAATACCCTTCATCTTCCGAAAGTTTCTAGCTTGAGCTAGAAAGAAAGGTAGCCACTGCTTCGAAAGGAAGAGAAAAGGCAAACACTTCACAGGATAAGGACGAGTCAAAAACGGAATCTCTAACTCGTTCACCGACTCACTCAACTCGCTGACGTCATACTTCTTCTCGTCGGACATCAGCTGAACGTGAAGCGTCAGCCCAAGAAACGTCGCGTTCGACGTGTAGACCATATACGTCGGAACACCGAACTCGTCGGCTAAATCCATCATCGACGTACAGAACATATCCACCACGAAACCACCGAGCCGAGTCGGCGACTCGCCGGCGATTCTCGTGACCGCTTCTCTCACCTGTGGCTTCTGATTCTCGATGTAGACTTGAAGCGGAAGTGTACCGTCTGTTTGATTCTCCTCAACGGTGATGGATTCGTAGCGGAGACGATCCTCCGCCGCCGTGAAGGAGATATCACCGCCGCCTGCGTCGGTTCTTGAACGATACGGAATGATGATGACGGTGATGGAAAGACGATCGTCGCTGCCGACGAGTCGCTTCGCTAACTCGACGGTTGATCGGAGATGACCAATCCCTGGCGCGGGTATGAACACAAGCTCAATCTTCTTCATCTTCTTCTTCCTTTTGGAGTTTTCGTTTAGATGCTTTGTATCCACAAATAGTAGTAGTAGTAAAATGCATCTTTGTTTGCTATTATGTAAATAAAAAAACTAAGTTGTTTAATGGGCCACGTAACTCGGCCCATTTATTTTATCTGGGCCAAATACTTCGGCCCATTTAGTTTTATTGGGCCGTGATGGAGAATCTGAGTAAGAGGAAACCCTAATTCTCAGATGACTATATATATAAATAGTCTCTTCTTCTTCTGCATAGTCACAGGATTTTTCTTTCTATTTTATTGGTGATTTTAATTTTTAAGGTTTTTTTTTTGTGAAAGTTTAATTTTTAAAAAAGTGTGAAAAGGGTTTATGGTGATGATACAATAAGTTGTGGACTAGAGTTTCAGATCTGGGAATCTTCACCCAGAAGTTGAAGAGTAACCCTTGGCTGTCTGAGTATATTCCCTTTTCACACCCCCTTTTTTAATTTTGTAAAATTGAGTTTTGATAAATTTTTTATTTTTAGTTTTGATGTTATTTTTTTGTAGAGGATATAAAGCTTATGATGATAAGACAATTATCTTAGCGGATTTCAGTGAGGTTTTTATTAATCAATGATCTGAATATTGTTACACACACTGAAGCTTTTTCTTTTTTTCAATCAAATTTTGTGTTTATTTGGTTTATTTTGATTCCCATGATGAGACAAAAGCACGAAGAGTGTGTCTATTGGATTTTTAAGATCGCTTAAGAGATGGTCTATTGGTTTTTAACTAATCATTTCTTTATGCGTTTCTTGACGTTAACCAGCTTGGTCCATCTCTAGGTGTCTCATCGGGGATCTTTCTCGGTGATTTTCTTGGCGTGAATGTAGCAGAGAACTGTCTGATCTCCTCCAATGTCAATGCACATAGTATACCATTACAAAACAAAACATTATCATCTTCTGTCTTAAATCAGATTTCAAAAATTCGAGCTTTATAGAAGTTTTGAGTCAATACAAGAAGTTCAGATTATCTAAACATACGTTACAATGGCATGTTTTATCACTATCTTGCTTTCTATGTATTGCTATGTTTGTGTGCCATTAGGCCGGCGTATCGGTGTTGTCCGATTGTGCTTATCTTTGAAGTTGTCGGATTGTGCTTATCTTCGATGTAATCGGCTAACTAATAAAGAAAACCTTTGAACAAAGAAAGTTAATAAAGAGTAGACAAACTAAACATTTGAATATTTAACGTGATAATCTTAGTCCTAGGTAAAACATCTTGATATATATGACTAAAGAAACTGAGCAATGACATTAGTGAATTTAATGAAATTAAGTGGAAATTTGTTACAGTAGCTATTCATAACCATATATTTACCAAACCGGTCTTTTTATGCTGCTAAATCATGATGTTGTAAACCGACATTTAACCGAAAACACTTGGAATCAATTGCTTCAAGCTAGTCTAATTTGTCGGATGTTTTGAACAAGAAATGAAAACGTAAAAACGTGTTTAACGAGAATGTATTACGTAATTACCACATTAAAAAAAAGCCCTTTACACGTTTTAATCATTCTCTAGAAATTTCTTGCGAGCCACACAAGTAACAAAAGAATCGACCCTAACACTCCGAATCTTTAGGTCAAAGACAATAATCTAACGAACATAATAACCCCACGTGATGAAATTCCATATGTCAAAAAAACCCACGTGGTCTTAGAGAAATATAAACAGAAAGCCTCACTCACACATACACACTTGTGTCAAAAGCTTCTTCTATCTTTTGAAACCCTAAAACATAAACGATTTAACTAATCAATCTCCATCAAGAATCGAACAATTCTTAAAGTCTGTGACGCCTTTCTCTTTGGAGGTTTTGTCTTCGAAGAAGTATGGAGGCTCGATGTGACTATTGTGGAACAGAACAAGCATTAATCTACTGCAAATGCGATTCGGCTAAACTCTGTTTAAACTGTGACGTTCGTGTACACTCGGCAAATTCTCTTTCCTTGAGACACACGCGATCTTTGCTCTGCGAGAAATGCTTCTCTCAACCTGCTTTGATCCATTGTCTTAACGAAAAGGTTTCTCTCTGCCAAGAATGTCGTTGGACAACGAGTAACTGCTCCGGTTTAGGACATAGGTTGCAATGTTTGAATCCTTACTCCGGTTGTCCTTCTCCATTAGATTTCGCAAAGATGTGGTCTTCGATTTTGAAACCTTCTGTCTCAAATCGGGGTTCTCGATTCGATGATTGCGCCGAGATTAAGGAGTTTGAAGATTTGGATGGATTTTCGACTTCCCGGGTTACACAAACTCAGAGTCTAAAGGAACATTCTTCTTTCTTTTCGACGGATTCAAATCTCCCTAAGATGATAGAGAAGGTAACTTGTTGCTCAAGTAATCTTCCTTAAGGTTTAGTAAATAGTATTTAAGTTAACCATTCCATTATCTATGCAGGAATGTTTTGATTTCGATCTATACGAAGAGATTAACTTGGATGATGCACCTTTAAATTTCAACGCGAGCGATGACATTATCGGATTTTCACCGCCTGATTCTTTCAAGGTCTCATTCTCTTTTATCATATGGTTTCTTGATCAATTTCATACGAACAAATTGTGTCTAACACATTAAACTCTACTTATTATGCTTTCAGGAAGAGAAGAACATTGGTCTTAATGCTCTGTTTCTTCCAGCCTTAACCGAAAATGTTGTTCCGAGTTTGTCATTCTCAATGTCAAACAACATCACTGGAGAAAGCAGTGTGACTGATATCGCGGATTGCGGTATTTCTCCAGGGATTGTGATTGGAGATTCGCCGTGGGAGTCTAATGTTGAAGTCAGTTTTAGTCCAAAATCGAGAGACGAAGCGAAAAAAGAGATATAAACAAAAGAAATCAAAGCGAATGTAAGTTTCCGGAAATCGAATTCTTTGTATGAAAACAGAGTCTAGGGTTTAATACTTTTTCGACACGTAATCTCTTGGAGGATAAGTTTTTTTGATATCTTTTGGTTTTGGTTTTGGTTTAGGTTTGGGAAGCAAATACGATACGCATCACGCAAAGCAAGAGCAGATACGAGAAAACGAGTGAAAGGAAGATTTGTGAAATCTGAAGAAACTTTTGAATATTATGATCCGTCATTAATAACGATGAACTAGACTGAAACTAGGGTTTGTCTTTTAATCCATCAAATTAGAGACGAATCTCACTTCATCCATTAGTTTCACTAAGGAAATTAACAGTTGCTTGTCGGAGAAGTTGCTTCTTTTAGCGATACAGAGAAGAATAAGTCCACAATACATTGAAAATACCACAAGTGGTGATGCCAAATAGCTAACAAGAATCCAAAATTTTGTTTTGTTTGTTTACTTTAGAATTTCTTATGTTTTACTATTTGTCTCTATAAATTAATATTTGTCAAATTAAAAGCTTTTTCTAGTGGTAAATTAGTTTATCAATATTATTTACAAATTCATATCTTTATAAAATAATATTGTATTTTTGACATAATCTTTTTTTTAACTTTTAATCTCTAGAATAAAAATTTACATAAAATGAAAACTTAAACTCTAAAAAGATTTATCTAAATTACAAGAAGAGACAAAAAAAAAAAATCAGAACAACACAAAAAAGACTGTGATTACAATTACGACTTTCTTCACTTCGTGTGCGTCGTCGTTAAAACAACGTTAAAATTTTCTCCGACAAGATAACGACAAGTTAATTTCCGACAAACCGTACAAATCACGCGGCGGAGATGTCTCCGTACAAGAAAGTTTGCAGAGTGAACCCAAAGATCGCATTTCCTACAGAGGAAAGCCTCATCAGCCTCACAATACACGGCGGCTTTCTCGCTACAAAGCTCACAGCTCACCGGAGCATTGATTCTCCTCTCCGTGACAAGTCTCCGGCATCCTCCGCCGTCGTTTCTTCTCTCTTCTTTCGCAACGCCTCTGCACATCTTTAAACTCTCTATGTCTCTTGTTTGAAAGATTTGATTTATTTATAGGAATGATTTTTTATTTGGAGGAAATGGATATTTTTTAAAAACTCATTTAATAGCTTTTACACGTGGAAAAATATTAACCTCAATTTTTTGAATAATTGTCAAATATTTATAGATTTTTTTTCTCCACCAGACGATCTCTCTTCTTCATGCACAAGTTGACTAGTTATGACTTCTTTTGGTTCATATCACCTTGTCGAATAAATCATTGTGTTTTGTATTTTATATATTATTTTTGTGGTCTATAAATAGTGTATTTATAATATCCGATTACATTAATGATTGAAAATGAATTCTCTAGGTTTCTATTAAAACAAGAGGCGCCGAAAGGTAATGTACAAAAAATGGTATAGCTTTTTTCCAAATCCATCGAACAACATACTTGGTGAAAAAAAGTGATTAGGATGCAAGATTTAATGATTTATTTGATTGAAGTTGAGGTTTTGCCTATAATAGTTAGGATTTTAAAAACTAAATTTTGAAGACGAAGTCAAAAATTTTAATGACTTTCTGTTTAATCATATTTTATGTACGTTTTAAGGTTCAGACTTTTATCCAAGCATTACAATTATTCAGATTTTTTTCTATGTATACCAATTTGTTTGGAATCTAATAGACATCATTATTGAATTGTATATTTTTTTCTTTGATAACTAGAAGGAGTTCAAATCTCGCCGGGTTTTGGTTCCGGAAAGACGATATCCTTTGCCGGCTATGTATAAGTTTTTCAGTTTAAGCTTAATAAAACTTCACTAGAGAAAAAAAAACTAGGAGGAGTTCAAGCATGAACTCTAATCTCCTACATGGTCCGGAGCTAGCTTTTGTTGATACTTTTCATCGCATAAAAATACTTATCTTACGAACGATTTCGAACCAAGAGAGCACAACAATATCAACGCATGCGCAAATTTATGGCATAAAATGTAGTAAATGATCTATGAAACGATGTTAAATTGTTGCAGGTTCTCCATGCTTGTCATATTTCGTTCCTCGTTTATAATTTTTGGCTTCAAGAGATGAGCAAACGCCGGAAAACGTGTTTTTGTTATAAGCTAGTCCTACAATAAATCGGTCCTTAGGCATTGTTGAAGAATCTGTGCCGATTCACACCAATGCTTGTAGTCGATTTTAGTATTCACCAAGATTGAACTCACTCTGTGTATTGATCTCAGGTGATTTGCAACTCACCGAGAATGTTCTTTAGCAAAGTCAAGATTCTAAACATGAGGAGAACACAATCAAAGACACAAGAATTAAAGAGTTCCCCTATACCGGGTACGTCTCTCTTCAGGATCGAGGCCTGGAACTTTCACTATCAGAGTTTGTTTAGCTTTACAAAGCCATTTTAATGGCGATTACAATCTCTCTCTCTCGAGCTCTCTCTTGAAGAAGAAGAAAAAATCTAACTCTCTGTTTGTTGTGTATCACTACTAATAATAACAGATTCTGTTATTATTCTTTTCTTCTTTGTTTGGGTTTGATCAAACATGTTTCGAGCCCAATAAGCTTAATGAGCCTTGAGAGATTGACCCGGCCCTTTCGAGTCTATACCCGAATCCATCAATAACCCGAGATCGTAAAACACCTTCACAAATCCCCTCCGTGTTTTGCGTATCTCTAAACCTAGATTCGCCGTAATCACCAAATCTCCGATTACCCTCTTTCTCGATCCTGGAAATCCATCGTCTACCTTTTTCCCGGAGACGATTCCCAGCTAAACCCTTAGCTGATTTTACCCAGAACCTACCTTAGCTCAATTTTCCTGAAGACACTGACCCTGTCTTCTATTTCGTCTTTGTCGCCTCTTGAGCTACCTGAGGCGACCCACTGAGATTCTTAATCTTCTATCACCTTGAGAGTGTTCAAGCAACCTTCAAACTTCTCTCGAGGTAACGCTTTTGTTAATACATCCGCTGGATTCTTTAGTGTATGTATTTTCTTGACCTCCACATCTCCTTGAGCTATAACATCACGAATGAAGTTATATTTTACTGCAATGTGTTTGGTCCTTCCTGAGTACATGTAGTTCTTAGCTAGATGAATTGCGCTTTGTGAATCACAATTGATCTCTGTAGTTTTCTGCTTGAAACCCATTTCTTCACAAATCCCTCTTAACCACAGTGCCTCTTTCACACTTTCAGGCAGTGCCATGTACTCAGCTTCTGTTGTAGAGAGGGCCACAACACTCTGGAGA
>OVAN01002950.1:0-31076 GCA_900406275.1 Anastatica hierochuntica
TCGGAGTCTGGCTGGTTAATAGGCTAACAAAACCTGTGCTATCCATTTTTTGGGAAGAAGGCTCTGTGTTGATCTACTCACAACACAATGGTTTAAGTAGGGATTAATCTTGATTAATTTGTAGGTAAATGTCATCTCAGAACAGATGACAGTCATTTCAGAACAGATAAGGAACAATTAAATGAGTTTTAGTCTAGATTTCTTTTAAACAGATAAGCTTTAAACTAGATCTTGTAGTACAAGATCTAGTAGAAGCAATTAACTCAGTAGCATTAATAGTTCTAACTAGAAAGTTAGAACTAGGAAGTTGATATTTCAAACTAGAAAGTTACCTAGTTGTAGTTACTCTTTGAGTTTTAGAAATTCAGTTATAGAGTTTTAGTAATTCACTTATAGAGTTTTAGTAATTCATTTACTTTAGTTATTGTTTGACATAGAAGTTTTAGTTTGATTTCAGTGTTAAGTTTGGTTTCTGTTTCAAAATAAGTTTTATTTTAGTACAGAGAATTAAAAGATATCAGAAGAAGAAGTCACTGACCTTAAAGAACCCTCTCAAGGTCAGCCACTTGCATAGACAGCCTCTTTACCTCTTCCTGAACATATCCAAAGACAAAAACAATCAACATAAACAACAAGATCACATTAAAACTATGAATGTAAAACAATCAACATAAACAATCAAAACTATGAATGTAAAATGGAAAGCAGAAGATCACATTACCCTCAGTAGCAGGCACTCTCTTATAAGCTTCTCACTGTCTTGAACCCTTCTAGTCAGCCTCTCAATCTCTTCTTGGACACCCAAAACCCATGGTTGCCTGAAATGCAACCCATCATTCTGCCAAAAAACACAAACTTGATCAGTAAACACACATTAAGAATCATACAAACAGAAACTAAGGAAATGTTACAAAGCAACAGAATGTGTGTTTCCTTAATGATACAAAGCAACAGAAGCATACAAACCTTGTACTCCTTGCAGGTGAAGAACCTTTTCCCAGGTTGATAGTCAACTGCTTCATCTGTAGCTACCTCATCCACCATCCATGAGCCACATGGGCAATGTTTGGGGATCCCATACTCAGCATCAGCAACGTGAAACAACATATCGTAGTGTTCCTTGTTCTTCTTCATGGATCTCCTCTCTTCATCATCCATTTCAGAGACTACAAAATTAAGAACAACATCAGGAACCCTAAATCAAAAAGGCAAATCTTAAAAACACAACTAAGACCGATAAAATTTGTGTTTCTAGACTCAATTGTAACCCAAGTCCATTGTGAAAACCCTTAAACAGAATGAACCCTAAACGATTTCAAAACCAAATCGAAAAAACACAACTAAGACCGAGAAGATCTGTGTTTCTAGACTAGATTGTAACCCAAATCCATTGAAAATCCTTAAACATAATGAACCCTAAACGATTTCAAAACCCTTTTCGACTCGTAACCCTAGATCGAGAATGAAAAACCCCCAAATCGATTCAAACCTCATTCGCAAACCCTAGTTTGTGACGAAAACAACATGCAATTGAATCAAAAGCAAAAAAAAGCAACAGAGAGTCGGAGATTCACCTGAGATTTCGATTCACCTTCGCAATAGCCTTTTCGCCTCTCTGTTTCTTCGCGAAACAAACAAAGAGAAAATGAAGAAGGGTTTTCTTGACTCCGAAAATTGCTAACATTTTCGACCAATGATAACACGCCACGTAGCTAAGGATTGGATCCTTACGGTCCATGAGTAAGGATCGATCCTTCCCAATTTCCATTTCTTCTCTTTATTTTTAAATGGGTTTGTCTTAGAAACTGGGTCAAGGATTCATCTAAGAATCCCGTTGGACCTGGTCTTATTTCCTACTAAAACTATAACCAAGTGTGAAAATATATACCCAAATCGAAAATATGTTCATAAAATGACTTTTTTTTTGTTAACAAATCTCATCCATTAAATTTTCGATAGTGTATTTTCTACGGGGAGAAACACGACAACCGTGATGTTTACATGAGAAAATAAATTGTTTTTAAATCTTGCATTTTTGACAAAACCGTCCGCTATAATGTTCAAATCTTGAAAAATATAAAATATGTTAAACACTCGGAAAACGAGATTTATTCAACAAAATAGTTTTGAAAAATGTGTCAACAAAATACTAGATTTATTCGTGTTTGAATCCAAGTTGAAGATAAAATGACGAGTTTGGATGCATAGATTTTTTTTGGTTTTTAAAAGTTTGAGAATCTTTTTGATAATTTTCTCTAATAACTAAAGATTATTTTAGGATTTCAGTTGCTATGTATAAAATAAAAGAATACGAACAAGTAACTAGCCGTTACGATCTCAGTCTCTCTCTCTTTTTAAAATTCAAAATTTTGGATCTTAAAGATTCATTCATCTCTCCCATTTCCAAAGTACCCTTGAGCGATTTGTATTATCAACAATCATGGCTTCTTCTCCTGCTAGTAACAACAAGTCTTCACTTTCTTCTTCTCCTCCAATCCCTAGCCGACCAAACCCTAAACCCAGAAACTCGGAGACCGGAGATCTCATGCGGCGGAGTTTTCGAGCCAACCCATTTCCGGCAGACTTACCCCGGCGGAGGAACTCGATGGGTGGAGGAGATAAAGAGAATCAGATCGACAATGATCAAATCCCAAATCCGCTCAAAGCTCCAAAGAACGGTGCCAAGAACTTCATGTCGCCGACGATTTCAGCCGTTTCCAAGATCAATCCATCTCCGAGGAAGAAGATCTTGTCTGATAGAAACCAAGTGTCTCGCTCTTTCGACAACAAAACCAATCATCACCAGGTTCGGTCCTCTGTTTCATTCTCTGATGTAGTTAGCATCATTGGGAAAGAAGAAGATAAAGATCGCGACCAGATTTGGGTCGATGATGAAAAGAATCAGCTTGTTGATGACGATGTTACCGTCACTGATTTTGAAGAGAATCTTGGAGATTTCGATGATTCAAGGTTCTTCAATGTTAGCCATCATCTTCCTACTTCAGTTCCGTATGAATCCTCCCCTGTGTTTGTGGCTCAAGAAGTGGATCCATCGGTGGCACCTTATGATCCAAAGAAGAATTATTTGTCACCGAGGCCTCAGTTTCTTCATTATAGGCCGAATCCGAGAATCGAGCATCGTTCTGATGACTGTAAGGAGCTTTTCATCTCTGAAAGCTCTTCTTCTGACATTGATTTGTCTGCAGAGGAAAGCCAAGAAGAGGAGGAAGTTGCTTCTCAGGAAGGTGAAGTAGCAGTAGAAGAAGAAGAAGAGGCAGAAGTGATCCAAGATGTGGATGATGAGGATCATCTTGAAGCAGAGGAGAGTGATGAAGAAGAAGTGCTTGGTGAAAGCACTGAAGAAGAAGAAGAAACTCATCAGATTTCGAAACAGTCTCGTTGTTTCAAGTTGCTTGGTTGGATATTGGCTATTGGTGTGGCTTACTTGGTGTTGGTTTCTTCGGTGACATTTACTCAACCAAACATTAGCCAAGATTCACCTTTCTACAAGTTCCATATCTCACAAGAGTTTACAAAGTCTGCAAGAGAGAGCTTTGAGCAGTTGGGTGAAAAGCTTGGGATGTGGGCAGGATCATCACTTGTGTATATGGATAAGCTAATCTCAAGTCTGCGAGAAGAAAAGCGACACGGTCCTTTTAAATTTCACAACTTGACAGATGTTTTGGAGGATACAAGATTGTTTGATACTGTTTTTCAAACATCTAGTGGTGAGATCAGCGTTGCTGAGTTGTTGGTGGATAGAAAAGAATGGAACTTAGAGATGGATATAGAAGAAGAGAATGTTGATCATCAGGAACGGGAGAACAACGGTGGTGAACTCGGTTTTGAAGTTGAAGAGGACGGCAGTGAATTCGAGCACACTGAGATCAAGATGGCTACAGATGGAGGTGAAGGATATTCAGAATCTCTTTCTGAAGAAGAAAGTGGTGGCCAAGAAACTGATGGTGTTGAAGAGCATAGAGAATATGGAGAAGTTGACCAGAAGAACCTGGAGGAAAGTCAGGAATCTGAAACTATATCGGCCCAAGATGATGAGAAGAGCATTGAAGAATCTGAATCTGACACGCACCAATTAGATAATGTGGAGTCTGCTACAATCAGTAGTCACCAGCAAGAAGAAACTAGAGAAGTAGCCAATCCTGAAACTGTACCAGAAGAAGAAAATATGGGGGAAGCTGCTGGAAACACCTTCGATATTTCAGCGGAAACTATTGATGTTGATGGTAATGATTTGGAAGGAGATAATGAGATTGGTGAAGCTGTTAATGCAGAAGGTTGGGAGGAAGGAGATAGTCGTATTCTGTTGAGTGACCAGAAGAAAGTGGTAGCTTTGATTTCAACTGTGATGGTTCTGCTTGCATCAGCAGCTGCTTTCTTCTTCTTAGCTAAGAAGAAAGCAAAACCTGTGAAGATGATGATGACACATGAAGATGACAAACCAACAACAATCTCTGACACTAAAAAGGTAGAATCTGAACAAGCAGTATCAGTAGAGAATCTGGTCAAAGAAAGGCTTTCTTCACTAAATTTCCAGGAAGAAGTAGAAGAAGTGGATGATGACAGAGAAAGAGAGGTATCATCACTCCCTTCTGAGGTTAGCTTCAGTTTCCACAAGAACAAATCATTGCACAGCTGCAACAACAACAAAGATGATCTTAAGGATTATCAAAGCGGAGGAAGAGGAGGAGGTAGGAAGAGTAATGATAGCAGCGAATCCATGGCTTCCTCAGCATCAGAATACTCTATAGGCTCTGTCTCGTTTGGAAGTTTCACGACATACGAGAAGATACAAAAGAAAAGTGGCCGTAAAGAGGAAGAGATTGTAACACCAGTGAGACGTTCAAGCAGAATTAGGAACCATCAACATTCTGGACAATGAAGTAGTAGGGAATTAGCTTTTAAGTTTCACGGTCTACTACTGATTTGTAGTAAGCTTTTCCATTTTCACTGAAGCTTGATTTAGTGTGATCTTTGCTTTTGGTTGTGTGTTTCTCTCCTTTTAAAGTTTCTGGCTTTAGTATTTGTCTGACATTGTAGTAGTCCAACATTATGAATGAGCCTTTGCGCCTAGTTTTAATATATGTTCTTCTCTTTGTCTGAATTCTCTCCTCTGTATATTGCAAAACGAAGAACAATAACTTGAATTCATCGCCAAACATTTAAAATCCCCAACATATGCACACTCAAGAGTAGTTACTGCCATCTTCACTTTCTATCTTATAGGTACAACACGTCCTCTGCAAACACCAACTTCTGCTCCTTTAACATATCACCCATGTCCGTTAACGAAGCACCAGTGAAAGAAAAAAGTTTGATACTTCAACTCAGTTTGCTTACTTCTTTTGTTCCATGCAAAACTTCTTTTGGTTTTTATCTACTACCATCAAGTTATGATTGACTCTGTTTTCTGGCTACCAAGCTTCAAAAATTCCATAAGTATTCTCTTTTGCTCATCGCTGATGTGCGGAAAACTCGCGCGTAGAAGCTCAATAGGCATTTCCCTGACAATGGCTTGTGCAGCAGCTTCAGAAATCTCTGTGCCAAAGTGTGGTGACAGCTGTGAATTCAAGCTCTGCATTATATTGTCGTACTTGCTTATGCAGTGTTTCATCAGTAAGTTGAAGAACTCATCAAACGAAGCACGCCACAGATTCATGCCTGCATTGTTGTAATTATTGGCACGGAGAAGCTCAGCAGCTCTATCGAGTGCAGATTTTAGGATAATGGTAGCTTCGTCTCCAACAGGGCTACCCAAAGGACGAAGTGGTGGCTGCTCAGAAGAACAAGAAACTGCTGCCAAACACGCACTTACAGGTCCAAGATCCATGCTCTGAATGCAGAAAGCGACAACTTTTGCAAGTTTGATTGTCGTTTCCATGGTTTCGGTATCTGATGATCGCACTCCAAACAAGGACCTTAAGTGCCTGAAAATGGCCATGGATACTATTCGCATTAGATCGCTGCCCGGAAAAAGAAGCTGGAGGTACCTTGTAAGTAGCTTCCGACCCTTTCGGAGGGAGATAATCCTCAGAAATATGAGATCATCTTGAGATCCAAGGCCGCTGTTTTGCCCATTCTTACCGAGCGGGTCAACAAGTTGCAGTGACACTGCAAGCCCATCCAACAGAGCTTGCCGCTTTTGCCTCAACTGGTTTCCACCATCTTGGAGTTGATTGAACTGTAAGAACCGGTCAATATCATCTACTTCGAGGAAGAGGTAGAGACCTTCCTCAATAATCACCCTAGCTGCAAGCATTGGTTCTTGTTCAAGGGGCTTGTCTTTATCTTTATACTTCAGATTACCAGACTTAGTTGAATTTGGAGGATCCATTTCAAGCAGAGGACGAGGCCTGCGGATTGAAGAGAAAGGGACTCTACCAAGAGCCTCAACCTGAAGAAATGCATGGGGCTCGTTGTTAGAACATGCCCGAGATGGAAGATCTCTCAAATGATTTGGACAGAAATGATGCTTCAGTTTTGCACCCGCAGATTTCTTAGCAAGGCGGGCCTGGTGGTAATAATCATCTACATAAGGATCATTGCTGTGTGTAGCAGCAAGCAGCATTCTTAGGATGTTCTCTATTTCATCAGCTGTCATATATTTTGACCGGAAAGGAGGCCATGCATTATCTCTCCTTTGAAGCCCACCATCAGAACCCTGCTGATGAAAGCGCATGTTTTGTCTGTTACCCTGACCTGATCCTGATCTTGCTTCCCTCTGATCACCAAACTCAAGCATTGCATCATAACTGCCTGAGGACGTAGATCGAGAAAGATGAGAATTAAACAACTGAGGATGCGTTCCTTGCAAATGCCCGTGAGGCTGCATCGGATTTAGTAACCTGTTCTGGGGAACCTGCATCTGAGGCATCCTCTGCAGTTGAGGCATCAAACCGTTCTGATGAGGTAATGGCTGTTGTGGTAACATGTTTTTCATGATCCCAGATGAATCCCCAGGATGTATACTTTGGCGATTCATTCGCTGAGCTGTTGGGCGATTGTTCAAAGGAAGAGAAGGTTGAAACTGAGGCATGTTTCCAGTGAGCTGCGGTGACCCATTATGCATGAAACCCAACTGAGGATGAGAACTTGAAAAAGGAGAGAGATTTGGCGATCCCATATGAGGCCCACCAGAATGATATTGTGTATTTGGTTGTCTTAAATGTTGATCTGGCGATCTGCTGGCTGGAGGAGGACAAGAAACATAAGGTGACTTTGGCATAAGGATAGGTTCGCTGGAAAATTGTTGCTGTTGCTGAGGTGGGCGCTGTTGATATTGCGGTTCAGGATATGAGGTTGCTCTGTGCAGGTTTCTTGGCTCGAAAAGATTTTGAGTAGAAAAAGGCTGTGATGGCCATCTTTTGTCATCTTGGATGGCATCGGAGTCCAGTGTCTGCTGGCCACACCAATTTGGCAACTCCTCCCCATGGTTCCACCCATCAACGAAATAGTCTGGGAAGAATTGAATGATAAAGGGGTGAATTATCGATTCAGTCAATACAAAGCCTTAGTGCAAGATTCAGATGATCGCAAATGCCAAAATAACCACAACACGAAGAAGTAGAATGAGCTAAAAAGCTATTGCACCATAAATCTTAAGGTAATACATGTACTAATTTGGTGAAGAACAAGATCAAATTCACCATAAGAAAACTTTAGAGAAACTCTGGCACAAGGTCTATACATAGTATGCGATCAGCAAAAGCAATGTATAAACATCGATCAGTTAAGGTGTAAAAAGTTTGGAGACTGACAAAATATTCAGTGCACAGAAAAAAACTCACTCTGTCTTGATCTATTATCAGCTATAGGTATCGCGCTCCTATATCCATCATGATCCCTATTCAACTGTAACATCAAAAATAAAAACCTTTAAGGTTATAATCTTTTTAATAAACCAGCCCTGTATCTCTCGAGTACAAGGAAAGAAAACTCTCCCACATGAGAGTTAAGACCATTGATCAAGCATAGTAAAGCTAGCTGACCTTTGAAAATGTACTAGCGAGATCATCAACATTTGACAGAGTTCTAGAAACTTGAGCCTGCAAATACAGGGGAGAATCTTAACTCTTAAAGTGACATAACAAAAGCTCCGGTCCACTCTCGAGATAAAGACGAGGTCGAGAGAATAAGAATAACCTCTTCCTTGTCAAAGGAAAAATCTTCTTCTATTGCAGCAACCGGTAATACCTCATCTTCTTCGTCTTCCAATCCACCAAGCTCAACCTCCTCAACAACATCGTTTCCGAAAAACGCATATTGAGATGCATCAAAGACTGAATTACCACCTGCACCAAAGGAAGAAATCATCAAAGTTTAACCAAAAAACTAAAGTGTATATTGCCAACCATACAACTGTTGAATAAGATGGAGAACTCAAAGCAAAATCGAACTAATTGTAAACCACTGAAGAACACTATCGAACTTGATTGAGATTACAAACAAAAGACAGAGAAACTAGAATCAAAACCTGTAGAATCTTCAATCTGCTTAAGATCCATGGATGCAGAAGCTAGTTTCAACACTATTTCTACTACCGTTCACAATCTCATCCCAAATCCAACAACAAATACTAATCGGAAACTAAACGATTCATCATAGAACTCAGAATCGATTGTTGATTCCGAAAACGAAAGCTTAAATCTCAAAATGTACAAGAACTGAGAAGAATCGGTACACGATCGAACTCCATCGAAAGGAAACGAAACTTTCTGGAACGACGATGAAGTAAAAGGACGAAAGATAATCGAAGAATGACTAAGAGAGAAGATAGCGAGAGATTGAGAGAAGAGAATTGGATTTGTGATGGAGGCAAATGATATAATTCTCTTCACAAAATTAAAATAATTATTAAAAAAAATTGAAATCAAATCAAAACAAATTTCTTTTTTTTTAAGAAAATGAAGAGGTGGTGTGGGGTTGGGCGGTCGTCAGCTTTTATATATTGTTGAAAAGGATTTTTTTTCCTTTTATTTAGTGTTATATATTATAGTTTTAAATACTTCAAACCGACCATAATTATTTAATAGGAAATTAGAAAGTGGTGTATTATATAAATGAAAACATTTAGAGAGTGAAAATTTACGTATAGAATTTGATCGATTTTAAAATTCGCAGGAAATTAGAAAGTGGTGTATTATATAAATGAAAACATTTAGAGAGTGAAAATTTACATATAGAATTTGATCGATTTTAAAATTTGCGGAGAATAGTAGTGTGCTATGTTCTAAAAACTCCACCCTAAACCGATTATTCTCCGCGTATCTGCTAGACGGTGATCGTCCAATTAATTTTCTTTGCATTTCAATTTTTTTCAAGCATTATACTATTTAATTTACGAATTAGACTTTTAACTAAAATTGATGCGTAAAATCAAATAAAATATATTATAATTATTAAAATTGTATAAATTAGTTATTTTTCTCTAAAAGCAAGTCAAAAACATTAAAAGTTAAAATTCTAAATTTATTATATATTTATAAAAATTAAATTAAATTAAAAATGTCAAAGTAATCAAAAAACTAGTCATCGTTTAATTCCGTTTAATCTCCGAATTTACCGTTAGACTCTAAATCTAGCTTTACCGTTTGATTAGCGTCTAACGAATTTTAGAAAGTTGGTAGTGTGTATTCAAAGATCTTAGATAAACAAATTCCAGGAAATTGTGTCCTATGGATTGTAGATGACAACAACGCACGTGACTAACACGTGACTTTAATTCCTTATGGGCCTATCAAACTAATAGGTCACTTTTGGCCCAATGTTATTATTTCTTTAGTTTTTTTTTTCTTTTTGTCCTTTCTCTGCTACTCATCGGCAAATTCTTCCCGGAGCATATCGGCGGATTCTGGAACCACGCCGTAAGAAATTGATTCAAGGTATGTTATGATCATCTTAATGAAAATCATTTCTTCTTCTCTCTTCGAGACTGTATCTGGAATCGCATCGAAAGTTTTGATTTCTTATAGATCAGTAGAGTCTGATCAATAATAACTGTTTACATGATCTGAGCTCGATAAGCTACTAATGGCTAACTTCGTGATGAGATTTTAGAGACGGAAGTTACACGATGTGTAAAAGAGGAAGAGCTTGTGTGGTGGTACTTGGTGATCTTGGTCGAAGTCCTCGTATGCAATATCACGCTCTTTCTCTTGCTCGCCAGGTTCTCGATTGAACTCATCGCTTCTTCTATCGATTAGGCTTAGTTTCGAATCGAAATCAGTAGACTGATTGTTGCATACAAAGTGCAGGCATCATTTCAAGTGGACATTGTTGCATATGGAGGTAAGGATTACTAATTTAGTGTTTTTTTTGTTCTCGGTTTTTGCGTGAATCGTTAGTCATCGTTTGAATGTTTTTGAATTCTTGAATAGGTTCTATTCCGCATGAAGCTGTTCTAAATCACCCGTCAATCCACATCCATACTATGGTATTCCACCATGAAATTGGACAAAATGTAGATTCATGATCATCAGTTTCTTTCTTTTTTCGGCTGAAACAGGCGCAGCCTCGATTAATTCAGCTCTTGCCAAAAATACTTTATCCTGTGACTCTCTTGCTCAAGGCATTTATTCAGTTTACAATGCTTCTATGGTTTCTCTTTGTTAAAGTGCCAGCACCTGATATTTTCTTGGTCCAGGTAAAGTGATTTGAAATTTCCTGTTTTCTCGCGACACTTGGAGAAGTTACTTATAGTTATTTTCTGCAGAATCCTCCTTCTGTTCCAACCCTAGTTGCTGTTAAGTGGGCGAGTACATGGAGGCGGGCAGCGTTTGTTGTTGATTGGCATAATTTTGGATATACATTGTTGGCCCTGTCTTTAGGAAGAAGCAATGTCTTCGTATCCTTATACCGCTGGTATATATATAACCAATTATAGTGATCTAGATTCTAGACTATCTACGGAACTTCTTTATCTCTGAGGTTAAAGTGATAATCTTTGCATGCTTTAGGTTTGAGAAGCATTATGGAAAAATGGCAACGGGTTCGCTATGTGTGACAAAAGCAATGCAACATGAACTGGATCAGAATTGGGGAGTGAGGTGAGATGAAATTTCTCATAGATATATTACCACTTAACATTTTTGGTTTTGAAGTAAAGAAAGCTATGTGATTCCGAGTCTCTGATTTTGTATGCAATAATGGTCTGAATTGAAATACAGAGCCAAAGTTTTATATGATCAGCCTCCTGAGTTTTTCCGCCCCGCTTTGCTTGAAGAAAGGCATGAGGTTAGCTGGTCTTTTCTTCCGTTTCTGAGATTAGTTTTATCAATCATGTTCACTCTGGGTAAGGTGCAATATTGAGGGTAATGGAAAATTTGGTTACTTCTGTAGTTGTTTTGCCGAGTAAAGAAAGATCTTTGCCATCCAATTGGTGTCCACGATATCATTAGTGGAGGTATCTCCTTTAAACTTAAAAGTCCATGTTTTGATTACTTTTGAGCTTATCGTTCATTCTAATGCGAAATCTTTTGATATGAAAATAAGAGTTGGAGAATCAAGAGCTTAATGAAACTCTTTTTACCACCAAAATTAATGATGACATCTCGCTGAAGCAAAACAGACCAGCTCTTGTTGTGAGCAGTACAAGCTGGTAAAGGCGCATCATCTTTCTATGTTCATTTTCACTCTTGTGGCTTTATCCTTCGGAGACACTGAATAATAAATAAAACATGAACCTTTTAGGACCCCTGATGAAAATTTTGGTATCCTATTGGAAGCTGCAGTGATGTATGATCGGCGTGTTGCTGCAAGATCGGAAGGAAATGATACGGCCAAAATTTCAGAAGAGCAACACCTTTATCCCAATTTGTTGTTCATCATTACAGGTAAAGATGGTATCGTCTTGCTTATAACTTAATGATATTTCGCTTTATTTATCTTTTAATCATAAGCTATCTACCCATGAAGGTAAGGGGCCAGAAAAGGAGATGTACGAGGAGAAAATCAAGCGGTTAAACCTCAAACATGTGGCATTCCGTACAATGTGGCTCTCAGCTGAAGATTACCCATTGCTTTTAGGTTCTGCAGATCTCGGTGTTTGCTTACACACTTCCTCATCAGGTTTAGACCTTCCCATGAAGGTAAGTCCATTGTAATTAGAGCTTGTATGTGCTGATATATGACTTGAGACCTGATTTTTAATTTTGTCAACTTGTTACTGAAATCCGGCGTTTTAGGTTGTTGATATGTTTGGATGTGGCCTTCCAGTTTGCTCGGTTTCCTACTCATGGTAATTAATCAGTGACATTCAATTCTTTCACGAACAAAGACGGTTAACTTCTAAACCATAAACTTTCGTGAAGCATTCAAGAACTCGTTAAAGATGGGAAAAACGGACTCTTGTTTTCGTCTTCATCGGAATTAGCAGATCAATTACTGGTAAAAAGACTTCTTGTCTTTCTATCAAAAGCTCTTTTAACCTAATCAACACCAGTAATATTCTGTTTTTTTTCCTTTCTGAACAGATTCTCTTCAAGGGTTTTCCCGAGAACTGCGATGCACTAATGTCGCTTAAAGCGGGTGCAATGGAGACTGGTTCTTCGGGTCGATGGGCTACAGAGTGGGAAGATTGTGCAAAACCTTTGATTACTCAGGCAAAATCCTTCATCTCTCCCTCTCTTTTCTCACACACAGATATACTTTTTGTTGGTCTATTTCTCATAACATGTCTGGCCCATGCAGGTCGTATCGCAAAATGCAGACTGATGATTATCTCAATCGGTGGGGCTTGAGAGCTTTTCGCAACTCATTTTGTAGATTCAATGCTTTTTTGTTAACACAAATATAGAGCACAAGATTTGTCTAAATGATTGACAGAAGCGTGTGTATGATTGGGAAACTAATATCAGAATCTCAATTGACCAAAAGTAAGGCCAAGACAAATCACTAAAGTAAACATTTAATGAAATTAACCAGCTTTCTGCTTGATGTTTGAATCCATTTCCCCTAGTGCTTACGATCGAGATATATCGTGCAAGTCGAATAAAAAATCATTGTGAAACTTGGCAAATGGACTTACTTTGCCTTTGTCTTAGATTTCTTGAGAAGAATGGAAGTTCTAAACTCAGCATCGTCTCTAATAAAACTCCACCAGAGAATAGTAAGAGGAATTGTAGCCGCGTGCCAGATCGAGTGAGCATCGAAGTAACCTTTGTATGGAGGAAAATCATATATCTCTAAAAGCATAGCTAAGCCTCCAGCTATTACAACCACCCAAAGTTTCAAGTTAGAAGGATGTCTCGAGACAGCGGCCCATCTTGCCCATAGGAGAAGCTGAGTGACTCCCATGGCCACACACACAATCATGTTCCAACCTGTAAACAATATCGAATTCACCGATATTGCGTAGAAAACACATTGACTTGGTTTCAGATTGAGGAAAGAGTTTGTTGAGTACCGTAGTCAAGTTTGTAGAAGTTAATGTATAGTATGTGGGTGGTAACGAAAGCTAGTATTGGAGCGGATATCATGACTCTTGTAGCCTCGACCCGAACATCAAAGGTTCTTAAGATGGCTAAGATGAGTGAGAATCCGAGAACAGCTACTGCAGATGAGTAGTCCAACCTCTCTGTGAGGTCAACATCCCTGACAACCATAGAGACAGTTTACGAGAATATCATAGATGAAGCAGATTGTGGATGATAACATAATCTGCAGAGATGATTACCGGCTGTGGAAAACTGCACTCCAGAACCAAGAGTTCATGGACAGGAGACCATAGATATGCCACAAACCGACATATTCATAGTAGGCCGTCTTATCTTGTTTCAGAGGCAACTTATAGTATAGTGTAATGAAGAAGGAAAGCCAACCATGGAAATGCATCGCTAAGTTGAATACAGAGAAAGCAACGGAAGCAGGCTCCTAACAATGAAAAAAGGTAATATCTAATTGCATCCTCCGTTAAATAAGAACATAATTGAAGATAAGTAGCGGTTAAGGAGAAAAAAAGCCTGTCTCACCTGAATCCCAAGAACACGCTTGAAAGGCCATTTACCATGATACTTGACAGGGACTTGACCAAGAGTTTCCCGTTCTTTCTCTCTATTAACCATACAGTGATAACGGCAATCACCTAAACATCCCCACTTTTGCCATTGTAAATACAGAGGTTCTTGTATGTACCATGGACCACCACTGTTGGATGAAGTATTGCACTGAGGAAAGCAATGTTCTCCAACGCAACCGCTTATTTCGCATCCAGCTACACATGTTCTGACATGAAATTGCCAGATAAGTCATAACGTCAATAACATCCAAGCTGCTACTACTACTACCAAAAAACCAAGTTTAAGATAAGAGATCAATATGAGCACTAAACAAAGCTGGAAAGCGATAGTAGTACCGGTAATTTGGATCGGCATCGCCAGCACTAGCGTATGAAATACTGAAAAGGCATGGAAACACCAACAATAGAGCTGTCCAGTAATGGACTGCCATTTGAGCAGATCCAAAAAGAAACTGAAAGTTGCAGACAAAGCGGTGAGTTATATAACTTGTGCAAAGCCTACAAAGAACCTAGAAAAAATCACTGAAAGGAGTTAGTTACAAATCAAAATTAAGAAACTATATATAGAATTAAGGCATGTGATGATCTTCATACGATTGAATTCTCAGATACATATAAAACGAACTGGAAATTTTCTTGCAAATTGGAAGTGAAATTGAATCCTATAGCTTACAGATACGATCAGACTATCGTAAAACTCAAAGTAAAATCAAAATAAGAGCAAAACCCACTATAGAGATCTACAAATTACGCAAGAAGACTAGAATCGATCAGATGTAATCCAACGATAGAGTAAACATATTGAGAATCGGAGAAGATGAGAGAGAATACCTCTGAGAGAGTCGGAGTGTGGCCTTGGCAAACAAAGCTCGCCTCTCTAATAAGAGAACACACACACACACAGATAGATAATCGGAGCGTCACGCACGCACGCACGTGTTTTCTTTTATTTTAAATAAATAAAACGACGCGTTTCGTATGTTTTACTCTTTAATATTCTTTAAAATGGACTGAACATAACATTAATTTTGAATATCTTTTACAAGATTTTATCTTTTCATAGATAACAATAGACTCAAAAACAACTATCTTGTATCTTTCCATGAAGTTTATTATCCGGTATTTATTTTCTGAGTAATACAATGGTATACAAATCATGTAAAATATATTCTGATGATATAGTTCTTCCTGAGTTTTCTCTTTTTTTTTTATTATGTATATAGTAGTAGTATTAAGTATATACACCACCACATGTAAGTTTCAAAGATATGGTTTTACTTCTTCCCCAACACTAATCCAAGACTCTGTTTCTCCATCAATCTCATATCTCAAAAGAGTTCCAAACAATATCTTTCCCTGCATCCAGTGAAAAGACCCACCTAAGATATGTTGCTTCTCAAACAAACAATTATCAAATTTGTATGGAGAAAGAATGGTTTCTAGAATGTTTGAACCTTTACTCTTCTATATGAAGCTAATGTTGTTAAAGGCTCGTTTGATTTCTTCACTTGTCCAGTCTCACTACTTATGTTTATCATCTGGCACCGGTTACAACCGCCCAACGACTGCATCAAAAGGGAGGAGAACGAAAAAACCCCGTATGAGTTTGTACATGCGATTTTGCGAATCAAGTGTCGGTGGACTTACCGTGAAATTATTGTCTCCAATCTTGAGAGTTCTCCATTTATCTTCTGTGTATGGTTCACCTCCGGATATAACCAGATTTGGTCTGAATCTATTTGGATTGAGTTTCTCAAGAGCTCGGTTGTAATCCTTGCTTTCTGCAAACCAGATCAGTTTTATTTAAGCGGAGAGCGAATAAGGAACAAGATGTAAAGATTCAAAGGAGATGAAAGCGTACTTGCTTCTAATCTTCTGTTAAGGTCAGCAACACTCTCCTCCGAGATCAACAAGAACTGAGCTTCATTAGCAAAGTTGATATTGCTTTCCAAATCTCTGCACAACCCAGGACTCTTGTTTTTGTTCAAGCAGAGTTTGGAAGTAGAGCTACAATACTGTAACAATTTGCATTGTCGACCAATGGCATTGGTGAACCAACGATTGATTCTAGCTTCCTCGTTATGATTTTCAAGTCTGCATCCAAAATTCAAACTTCTAGCTACATTTATCAAAAAGGCAATTAGTAAGACATCATATGTGGGAGGGATCATACATGCCGGCATGTGAAGCGAACTCATCGCTCCTTTGATTATATGAATCCGACTTGATTCTGATGTGTAACTTGTCTTTGCAGCGAGCAGATTCTACAGACAATAGACCTTCCTCAAGGTCTATAAAGGTGTTAATAAGAGACATCTCAGGCACCTAAAAGCAATTCCCAAGCAAATCAAAGTTATGTTGAAAGATCCGTCGATATAAAGATTAAAGTTGGGAGATGCTCCTGTACCTTCTTTTGGGTAAGAATTTCACCCGTCAGACCCTGAATCATCCATTCTCGATCATGCAGAAGGCCTTAATACGTTCCCAACATAAAACACAAGTTGACCATAAACACCAAAAAGATCAGCCCAATAGCCTAATACCTGCCCAAAATGCAGTGATGATTTGGAGTATGATAACGCAAATTAGATGAAATACCAGTTCTACAAAGCGGCCAACGATTCACAGAAAATCCAGCACATGACTTGATTGGGTATATGGTAACTGATTTCAGGAAGTAGCTTGGAAATGATTCTTTACTTTCAAGTTCTGCGAAACAACAAAAAGTGAGATCCTTTGATTCACACACCATATATAGTTTATGAAGTACTTACTATCTCACAAGTTAAATCTCATTGCTTTCCGAAGATCATACAAGCGACAAACTACATGCTCATTTATATGTGGGGACACAAGCATCAGTTACCAAATTACGGAAAGGTAAGCATGTAAAAACGGTGACTCTAATAAAGTCATATCCCAGGGAATGAATGGTCGAATTGATTATACCAAGTCCTTTTTATATCAATAGGAGTGACTAATGCTTCAAGGGAGTTAAATGCCAACAGTACTAGGAACAAATCAAAATAAAAGATTTAAGAGAAAATATACCTTCACCAGGAAGTTGAGTATACCTTCCACTGACGGGAATTCCATTTCCGATCTTCTTTGGAGGTGAAACAAATGAACTTATGACGAAATCAATAAATTTCTGCAAAATGAAGCACGAAATTTGAATTACGTAGTCGCAACAAAAGAGCAGAAAGAGAGCTTTGCATACAGCTTCAGACACATGGAATTGAGGAAACTTAAATAAAGGAGCCTACAATATACCTTGGCCTCTTCAAAGGTTGACATATAGCCAAATGAAACCCTAACAGCCCCCGTTGGTTTTCCATTAAGCACATCATTGTCATCCCAGCAAATATGTCCAGCCTGGATTAACATGAAGGATGTCATGGTCAACTCTATAATATCACATCAGCTAAATCAAGGCCAGTAAAAAGGAATGATAAGGAAAAAGGAACAATTATACCTCCAAATTAGACAATAGATCAGAATGAGACAAGCCGAGATACTTAGCACATGCACCAGGATTGCAAAAGCATCCTGTCTACATCAAAATGAAGTGAAATGACAGATGGATATCAGCGTCGAATAACCTAAACCAAGACTACGCTGTGCAAAGAATGCAAAACGCTCATTTTACTCAAGTAACTTTTTCTCTTCTGTTTTCTTTTGAGTGGAAGCTCAAAGACGGAAAAAACTGAACTGTGTTTCCAAAACATACCCGTAACTGAATGGCGGATAAAGAAGCAAGTTTTTCCACCTCTAGGTACCCAAACCATGAGCCATCAGGTCTCTTCAAGTTGAATGTAACCATTGGGCCTGATTTATGTGAAGATAACTGGAACATAAAACTTAGAATATATCAAATAGTATGGTTGCATGAACAAGTAATTCCCAGCGACTTCTGAAGTAAATGATGATATTTTTAAACATGTAATGCTTGATTCCTTCTCATGCTCCTTCCTTTCATTTTTGTTGAAGCCATATTTTTCGCTCGATAATTGAAGCCATATAGTTAATAATTATGACAAAAAAAGACTTATTTTTAATCATGAAACAACTTACTTTCAGATTTTCACTGCCATACAGAACACATACATCAGTCCCATTTCCATGTCTTAAAGCCTGAAGTTTCTTCTTCACATACACGGAAAGTGATGTTGTGTGCCTAGGAAGTAGATAAGGAACACGCTTTAACTTCTACACAGGCAGATGGTTTGGAAGAAACTTTTAAACTTCTATAAATTTCAAACAATGACTAAGAAGGTCAACAACACGTGTCTTCAAAAATGCATGACCCTACTAGACTATCTTCTAGGAAGGAGAATCAATTTCAAGACTAGAGTTTTGCATGGGGCATAAAGTTCTCACATCCAAATTGCAGAAGTAGTAAGGGACTTGAGTAATTTGAAGCCATGTCGGATGGCTGCTATGCTCAAGAATGAAGCAGAGCCATCCTCAAAAAAATCCTCCACTCTTTCCCTTCTCTTTACAAAGTCAATGTCAGCAATTGAAGCAGCAACAGTGCCTGCACGCATCGTGTTAATTAGATGCCACACAAATTCGATCGTTTTGCACAGCTAAAAGAGATGCATACCTCCACTAAAGTAAGTCTTTTTGAGCAATTTGGCAGCATCTGTAGATCATAATAGCGAGAAAAATATAGTGTCAGAAACTAGCATTTGCATTCTTTGCTACAGAAAATTGTACAAGTAAATCTTGCTTAAGAAACGAGTCTGAAGGTGAGAAGAATAAATTGAAAACAATAATGGAGATCTTCACAACAGAAGTACTCTGTTTGATTTACGAATTTAAAGAGAATGTTTCTGGACTACAGTCACATATATGGAAAAAGATGAACCTCAGGAACAATTACGCACCATTCCGTACAAGGAGAGCACCAAGCCCAGTAGGATAACCAAATAACTTCATGAAAACAGCAGAAATAAGAAAGTCAAAATCTGATAAAAGAGCTTTCTAATTTATTTTTAAGAAAATCCAGGAGCTACCTTGTAGAATGACACAACAACAAAATCTGCAGGATATTCCGACAAATTAGGTGGTAGTGTAGCACAGCCTTTGGCAGCATCAATCAGCACCATCCACCGCTTGCTCCTTATAATGAAATAAGCCGTGACGAAAGTCAAAATAATAGAAAACCAGTAGAACGAACCAAGTCCTAGACACACTTGAATCAATAAGGAGACTAGTACCAAATCAAACCAAACCAGTTCCTTCAGTTTTAAAGTGGTTTTAGGCTCATATAACTGATCACTGTGAATCATCAATATGTGCACACTTCGTTTCTAAAATGTCACCATATCAATAACAGACAAATAGTTTTATATATGGATGATTCCCACCACTTCTCCTGTTCTAAAGCTACATTTAACTCAATGCCCGAGTAGCTGGAATGTCCTTGGATTAACATTGTCAAACCTCAGCATTATGAATACAAACAGACATTAAGCATTACCAATGCAAGACACTAAGGAAAATAAGACAGAAAGTAAGATGATACATACATGCCAAAGGGAGAGCCTTGCAGTGTAGTTTCGGTATTTTCTTTAATCAACTTCACCAGATCTAGATTGAACCTCAAGCCGGTAAAATTGCACTCTGAGGGAAATGCAAATAAATTATAGGCATCTCCTGTAAACATACGACACGATTAATCATAAGTTAACAAACCAGCAAAGTCAATTAATGACCTAAAGTACAAGTACATCTTGAACATTTATTCAGGATGAAACAGCAAAGAGAAAATTCCCAAAGCTAACAGACCTCTTGACTCTTCCTTCTGGAGTTTAGAAGTGTTTCTCAGCTGCACAGCACGATGTTTTACCTTGATAAATGGTCCTGAGCTAGCTTGCTGACCGGGCTGGTTAGCTGCCTCTTCAATATCCACTGCACATGCTGAAGCACCTTGACCTAATGCATATTCCCTAATGCCTAGTACACTGTTGTGATTCTCCATGGTATACAAAAAATTGCTGCCGTGGGTCCACGGAAATGTCTCTCCAACAAGCTTCAGTGCTGCTGTGGCTCCGGAGGTGAATATGCAACTGTAATCTTCAGGAGATGCATTGAAGTATTCAAGTACCTGACCTCAGTGTGCAATGCAGATTGATTGAACATATAGAACCAACTTATACAAATACCCATAAACCAAAAATATAAACAGATCCTCATAATCTAGAGATATCAGTTCAAGAAATGTTAATAATGAAATACCTGATGCCGAGCCTCCGCTATAATGTCACTGGTTGCTGAACTGATATCACTTTGACTATCTAAATCACGATTAAGGAACCTCTTTCAGTAGCATATGCTTACAAAAACTAAAGATATTATACTTTCCAAACTACGTTCTTTCTTCCCAATCAACATCAAAGTTCCACATCTTCAAGTCATTAACTTAGCACATGAATACAAAATACGAGATTCAGAGCCTAACAGATCTGCCATCTCATCCAGTAACACAAAATCTAAAGCATATCTTATGAGGTTCAAGATGAGGATACGCGGATTTCCGTAAACATTGCTCGTAAAGTCCTTAAAAACGTTTTCCATCTGCAACTCAGAATACAAAGTCGAACCAGCATGATCCAAATATACAACACCTGCACATACCAAAAGGAACTTGTAAAGTTCAATCTTCAAAACACAAGAAGTTTAAGAACGAACAACAATCTGATAAACGCAGCAACATCATACACTAAGGAAAATACTTATATCCGATTGCATACTAAACAATAATATTAACACAGTTAGATTCATTTCCGAGCAACATCTCAAATGTTTATATGAGTACTGATCAGCGATCACCATTGATTCTAAAACTCCAAACCCAGAAATAAAATCACATCCAAAACCTAATTTCTAAAAGAACAAGCTAAATTTCAATTCATTTCGAAACTCTCAAGTAGTTTCACTTAGCTGTTCATCCACGGATCCAACCCACAAGTACTTTCTCATAAATTTCAGCTCAAAATCATAGCTTTTCGAAACCCTAATGTGAGATCCGAGAGAAGAACACAAAAGCTCAAAGAAAACAAACCTTCGTCTAATCTCTTGAATTCACTCTCGCGGATCTCTTTGATGTTCTTTGGACCATTTGGGTATCCATAATAATCTCCAAATTCCTCAAGAAATTCTTCCATGGCGATAATTTTCACGATGATACGAAGGAAAAATCTCTAATCTTTTTCTCTGTTTATGAAGAAAAATCGCCGACGACGATGACGGTAAGTTCCCGGCTTTTTTTTTCTTCTTTGACATAAATAAACATTTTTTTTACAACTGACATAAATAAACATTAAGTTTTGTATTTTATCATATAAATGGAAATAAAATTTGACAACATAAAAGCCTTTTAACTTGGAGCCCATTTAAGAAAAAGTCCATTAACCATATAAATCCCCCTAAATATTTATTTATAAACAAATGTAATCAAATATATAAAATTTTGATTCAAATTTGTTTTTTAAAAAAAAAATTATCACCAAAGGAAATATATAATTAAACTGCACCGTGAGTACATAATTCTGAGCATAAAAGGTTCGTTTTGCTAACGCATCGAATTAGCTACACGTGGAATAAAAATAAGAGACACAACCGAAAAACTATAGATGGAATCTCGAATATTTTGAAGAAGTTCAAAGATGCCAATATGATTCTCATTGCGATTGATCAGATTGGTCAAAATCTGGGAGTCCGAGTATAAAAACAACTCATCAATCCCCAACACAAGAGTTTAACGTAGGGCAGAAGATAAAGTCAAACATGTCTCCATCGGGAAACAGATAGAATCAACTCATGTCACACCTCTTTTTTTTAAAAAAAAAGTAAGTAGTAAATTTTACTTTTGAAAGAAATTACACAGATTTTCACTCTCATAGAAAACTATTACCAACTGTTTGAAAATTTTCTGATCGTTTTCAAGTAACATTATTTTCTAATGGGTATAAGTTATAACAACCGACCAAGAACAACCAACTATTATTCATATCACCAAAAGATCTCTTTCATTTGGTTTTTGTGATTTTATATGATTTTTCTAATATTAAAAGATAATAAATTCAATTTAAACGTTTCCAAAATGCAAACGAGATATACATTGTTTTCTCTTTTCGTGTTTATGTTTACAACATATAGATGATATTTCATTAATTATAAATATATGTGTGAGACTTCGGTTTATGTTGAAAAAGTGGCGTTATGGAGAATATAAAGGAATTGATTTAATTATTTATATCATCCAAGTGTTTTTATCCTTTCGGTCACTAGTCCTGATAGAATTATAATGTTAAGTGTGCTTCTGCTAAAGCAATATTACGATGACGACAAAAGAAAGAGCAATACTACGATGGAAGCGAGTTTCCAGAATCGTGCGAGTGAGGATAAAACACGGTGAAATATTACGTGGTGACTACAAGAATAATGAATCATAACTTTAAAGTCTCCTTAAGGTAGCGCTCTTGACCGTCGAACAGGATGGACTCACGGATCCGGAGGCAGGGCATCGAGATATGGGAGGGACGGACGGAGGCGTTGCAATAAGTTTAAATGATGTGTAGTTAGTCGATGTATTAAGCAATCAAATTTATAAACAAATTGTAGTTACTTGACTAAACTAGCATCAAACATCAGCAAATATTACAACATCCAAACCAAAATCTAAACGATATCATATGATAAAAGAAACTAGAAGATTGACCGAGTAATGACAATTCCCATACCAAGCCAACACACACAAAAAAAAATTAGAGAAGCAATGTTGCTTCAACTTGCAAGAAACTATAGAGAAAAAACAATGCGTTTTGTATTCAATTTCATCAATATATACCATTTCAAACCTAAATATACGTACAAAAAAAAAGAACTTATGAGAATTTTCAAGTGGGTCACAAGAAATCTTAAGGAATAGAGATGTGTGATCTTTTGTCAAAACAAAGCAAATCTAATGACTTATTTGCTTTTGAATTGGACCCACAAGAAGATTTGATGTCTCACTTTCTCTTCTTATTTCTCTATATATACACACTCCAATATCTTGCTTTAAAGTCTTCTTCTCTTGCTTCAAGTCTAAAAAGAAAACACTTTCTTCTAAATGAGACAAAAGGGTCATAGACACGGAGGAGCAGTGCCGCCTTGTGCCGCGTGTAAGCTTCTCCGGCGAAAATGTGTGGAAGATTGTGTTTTTGCTCCATATTTTCCGGGTAAAGAGCCTCACAAGTTTGCCATTGTCCACAAGATTTTTGGTGCTAGTAATGTCAATAAGATGTTGCAGGTGAAAACTCACTTCTCTCTTTCATTATGTTCACAATATAAATTAATACTCGTGGACGGAGATATTTTATTAATTTATAAAGAGACAATTTTGATTAAAAATTCAATTTGGGATCGGCGAAAATTATTGGTTTATCGAGATGTTAATTTGTTAAGTATTAATTTATAGAGGTAATATTGTATATATACAGGACCGAAAATATCAAATTATTAATATTATTTAAAATATATTTATACCCTTAATGAAAAAAATATAAATTTAGAAACATGTAAATTTAAACTAAACGAGGTTTATTATAACTCATGAATTCTCCTTGCTATAATTGGATTATTGTGAGTTTAACTCGCAATTTGAATATTGTAGCGTGTAAGCTATAGAAAAAGAAAACGGTTTATAGACTTTGGATAATCTTCCGTATACTAAATCAAGTAATCAACCCATAATTAAATTTGTGTTCGAATTCTTGAAAATTTAACATTTAAATATGATATATGAATATTTTTGCTATCTATCTTTGGAAAGTATCGAAACCGCGTGTAAGAATAGTGTAGGAAGTCGCTTTCTAGTTTCTATTAAAAGTTTATATTGCATGTCACGTTAAAAGGCTACAAGTCTTAATTTTTTTTATATATGTTATCTTATGACTAATTTACGACGCGGTGAATAATTTTGTGTATTTCTAAAAGTGACGTTTTACTATGTGCCATTGTTAGTTAACATATGTGATAATCATTTACAATTACAAAATAACTATAAACAAACAAATGCATCATGTAGCAGAATATCGTATCGAAATGAAATAGTTTTCGAATTTAGTGTTATTTAAATAGTGATTTAAGAATATACTTCCAAATCCATTGTTATTTGAAAACATTTTAATATTGGGTATTTAATACATTTAAAGTGTTTTAATAATTTTAATTAAAAATGCAAAAATTTGAATCAAATGGATGAGATTGCAAAGAAATCTAATAACAAATCATAACATTTCAATCTACTAATAGGATTCATAATCTATACTTATGGTAATAATAAAAACAAAAGCAATATAGGCTAGACACTACAATAACAAGTCCATAACTCGTGTAGACTTTATACAAGTCTTTCAATAATGGCGTGACTATTAATTATTAATATCTTATGTGAATCAATTTAACAATCATAGGCGTTGTCGGAGAACCACCGGAGCGACGCCGTGAACTCGATGGTATACGAAGCCAACGCGAGGATTCAAGATCCTGTGTACGGATGTGTAGGAACAATTGCTTCATTACATAGACAACTCGAGACTCTCCAAACTCAGCTCGCTTTTGTTCAGGCCGAGTTGGTTCATGTTAGGACGCTCTACTGCATTGACACTAAACCTTTGCCGTATATGACAAGTGGGCTTGCTTCTCCGGCGAACAAAGACTTATCGAGTGATGCTGACATGGCTTTTGTGTATGAAGATGGTGCCGGAGAGTCCCTTTGGTCGTGCTAGCTTTAGCGTTATCTACTTTTGAAATACTCAAAAACAAATAAATGATAAGATCATGTACATTATAGGATTATATTATGCGAATATGAAAAGTAAACAAATATAGTTTTTAAAAAGTAAAGTAAATTGTCCAGACTCACCTTGGTACTGAGTATTCAAGCGTCTGAAGTTCGACTTCAACAAATCGCGATGTCCCGCGTCATAGAGTTTGACTATGGATCAGGCCTTGTCGGTACACCCGTGTCAAAAAAAAAAAAATATTAAGATTACATAACTTTTTTGTATGTCTGCCTTTGGAAAATTTTCTAGTTAATGGTGTAAAACGATGTCGTATAGGGGCTTTATGAATTCATGTTTTTTATATGATAAAGGCCAATTTCTAGCAGGTAATGCACTTAGGAATTAGGACCAAAAACAGAGAGAAGTTTCGTTTTTTTTTTCTTTTGTAAAGAAGACAACGACATCACTCTCCATATCTCTAGATATTCGTCGATAATACACACACTACAATAGTCATTAACTCTATCACATTGGTCTGAGATTCAAGATTCATACTTAACGAATGTTCCTGTTGAGAAGACCTTGGAAAGATAAGTAGAGATCTTTGTTTTCTTCCCCGAATATCTCATCTGCTTTCCTCAGAGTTTCCTGTCAAAAAGCATCAATTTTTTCCCCATAGAATCAGTGATCTGGACATTCCAAAAGAGAGAGAAACTGCACGAACTACGGCTTTATACCTCTCGGGTTTGCTTCTGGGCATTGAGTTCCTTGATGTTAGCTAAGAAGGCACTAAATTGTTCATACGATAACCGGCTCCTGAGAATGACCAATGGAGAAAGGGAAAAAAGTATAACAGTTTGAAACTAAAGATTTATCCGATACTAAGACAAGGACTCTAGAAAGGCCTTACCTGGCTTGTCTGAAAAATTCTTTACCATCCATCCTAGGTGTGCGAGCTGGAAAGAGTATTTTATATATTGTATCTATGAGAATCCTATACTTGAGTTTTATCAAATTTATACAAGTAACAGATCTTTAAGATTGTATATGAACCTGGAAGCGAACGGTTGCGAGGTGGAGAATTTGCAGCTGATGATTGCTGACTTGAAGGGTACCACATTGTTGTATTTGTGGGTGAAACAGCACCTGATGTTCTTTTAGGAGAACCTGCTGCAGAATAGCCTCGAGGGGATACACTTGTGGAGATAATCTTTGGTGTTGCGGTTGGGGTGAGACGCGGAGAGATGTATGGTGTCATTGAGAATTTGTTTCCACCGTATTTTGAAGCTGCGAAGTAAAAACTCATTTGCTGTTCTTTAGTGGCAAAATAAAGTTAAAAGCATAACACTTGATGGATGATTCAATATTGTTACCTTCGACAATTGGATTGGTCATGTCTGCAGCAGATGTAATGTAAGAATGGTTTATTGAGTTAGCATTGGTCTTTTCATCTACATGGTTGAACGATAAATAGCTCACTGAAAGGCCAAAATGCAAGACAAATTTTTAAATTGGGAATTGGATATTGATGCGGTGTGTACCTTTCCCTGGATATGATCCAGGAACTGACTGCTCGCATGTCTTAATATCAACAGGTTCTGTCTGCTATAATAACAAATGACGAAGAAGCGAGCTTACATTCTTTTGAAATAGAGGCCAAAAGCGTGCGCGATAGAGAGATAGAGCGGGAAAAAGTACCAAGAGAATGGGTAAATAACAAAAGCTTGAATGTCTTACCGGACCACTCTCATCGCTCAAGGATTTGATTAACTGCCGCTTGAATGTCTCCAACTAAAAATACAAACACGAAATGTTTTTCTCTTCCCAAAAGTATAAGATGCGAAGAACTCTTACTAAACAAAATCAAACGTAAAAGCATCAGAAAACCAACAACATTCTCACCTTGGCTAAATCACGGGTGAGTTTTGTTACAGTCATTGCCAGTGAATCCTTCTGCTTCATGAGGTTCATCTTTATCAAAAAAACGAAGACGGTTATTAAAAAACACTGAATCATATTCGTGGTTAATCATATAGAGCAGAGGAAACAGGATAGTTGAGCAGATAATTAGATAGTTGAGCAGATAGATATGTTCGTTCACTGAAACGGAGAAAAGCTTAAAACTTCGACATACAGACCAGAGCTTAACGTACTACACAACCTATGAACCGCTTCAAGCTGAACCTTTTAGCGTTATAAAACTCTCTCAGCATCAACCAATTCATCAAATTTCATAGCAACACATACAAACTTGTTCCCAAGCTTATGAGATAAATCAATGTCACCTTGAATATACTCTCACTAGTCCAGAGAAATTCGAAATCTAAACATAAAAGCAATCAACAGAGAGATATAATAAAAATGAAAACGAAACGAAACTTCTTTTTGTTCTCACATTTTCCTCGAGGACGATCTTAAGCCTAGAATCAGCCTCACGACAGTCTCTCTCAAGTCGAGACGCCTTCTCCTCGAGCTCACGGACAAAACTTTCCTTATCCTGAAGCTTCCGTCTCAATTCAACAACCTCAGAGTCAAGATTCGAAACCCTTGAAGCTATCGCCATTGAAGTGATCTTCCTCGCGAGATCCAACTGCTCAAATGGGTCCATCGGAATCACCGACAAAACCTCTTCAGGGAGCTCAAAATCAAGCTGCTCGTCTCCCATTTTCTCCTTCCTCCACCACAACAATGCCCTAACGACTCGTTACCTTCGACGCCGATGAATCTCACCACTGAAGATAACGTTTTGGGTTTTGAAATTGAAGAAGCCACCAAATGTAGAAGTGAAAATCCCGAGAAGATTAGGGTTTTTAGCTTTCGAAATTTGCCTATTGCTGCCAAAATCGAATCGAAAGAGGGGAAAGAAACCCCCAAAAAAAAAAAACTTTACACGTGTCGTTTACTAATTCGTTGTATATTTTTTTCTTTGTCTCTATTTTGAATTTTTCTTCCTCGAATTATTAAAAAAATGACTTTTGAATTTTGATTACTTTTCCCTCCAAACCACAGAAAACAACTTTTTAGTTTTTTATACTTTCACAAAATTATATTTTTCATAAGAAAAGTACAAAGATTCAACAAGAAAAAAATAAAGTGTTAGTGTGGTTTTGGTCCAACATTTCAAAATTAGTGTAGTTTTGGTCCTACATTTCAATATTTTAAAAATTTTGACAAATAATGACGTGAATATGCATTTATTATGCGTTACTAAAATATTCCGTATAAGCCAATTGGGTTTATATAAAAATATGTAAAAAGTCACAAAAATAATTGAAATAATAAAGTTTTCAGCATTTTCTGGTTACAAGCTGAGATGTCACATCAAAAACAGTTGAGCTAGAATCACCAGAACGAGTGTACAAATGTCTAATTACTTACTACGTGTATCCAATTTCCTTAAATGTACAAAACACTTAACCGGTTTTTTTCCCTTTTCTTCGGTTTGCATTAATTATTTATTCGATTCAACAATTCATCGGTTCCTAACGTGTCGTGTTGTAAACCACTTCGTTTGGTATACCAACTAAATCGGATCATGCAATATTTACTATCGGTTGTATAATCTATTGGTTTAAATTTCGAACCAAATTCAATATGGATCCAAAGTGAGTCGGTTTAGTATATATAGTTTTTTTTTTTTAATTTGAATCAAGAGGTTCAAAATCCGCGAACCCCTAAATCTTCAAGGCCAACTCCTCCTAATCAACAGTTCGAATCAAAAGTTCCAATTTGTGAGCTTTCTACTTTAATAGAGAGATTTTTACCATATTTCCATGGCGAGCTCTTAATCAACATTCCTGTAGGTTGTAGCAATCCGTTCTGTGGGATAAATCGGCTGGCTCTGCAGAGCATTGACTCTACCTCTCATCTCTGACAAACCAGCCAAGCATACATACCAGCTAAGTAACAACTTGTCTTGTGAGAGAATTGTTAAAGGTCTTAAGTTCGAGGAACGCCAAAAACACCAACAACATGTTTGATTGGCTGATTTGTCAAGTGGTGAAAGGTTGGATCGATGCTCTGCATGCCCAGTCGCCGGTTCCACAGGATGGGTTTTTACAACTTCATTGATTTTTGAAAGATCGAACACATTAGTTGATAACATGCCTTACACCGGTTCTGCATATTGGTTTTATTAGAATCAAAACCATCAAATCGACACAAAAACAATTTTCTTCGGTTTAAATCGGTTCGGCTAAAACCTAACATGTTGGTCTACAAGGCTTTGAGCATTTATTGCATTGTCCAGGAAGATAGTGGTGGTATCTCCAAGTATGTCTGTGTGCGTATACATATAGATACACGTACATACAACTACGTACACATGTATATTATATATATACACACACATCTCGATGCAAAGGAGAAAAAAATACATCATGTTCTGAGTTTTGTTTTGGTTCTTTTGTTACTTGAAATATAGTAAGAAACAAGAGATGTATTGTCTTCAAGTTGCAGCTTATCACTTGTTCTTCAACGCTACTAGGTTAAGCTATCTTCTTGCTCTAATCATATTTGTCTTTCTCAGATTCTTCGCTATTTTCCATAATATCTCGGTAGCGAATCATGTCCACGATTCAAGAACGGTGGCGTTTTTAGCGGTTGTTGGCGATGCACAACGAGCTCAGGGAGATTCGAATGTAACTTTCGGTGGTGTTTTCTTAGAGTACTCTTCAATGTTTTCTAGTTAGTTGTGTATTGTTTATGTAATTATCAACTATGTCTATTATTAATAACGCTGATTAATTAATCCAGTCTCATTGCTATTAAAAGTTTCTTAAAATTCTTTATTTGTTTCTTTGTTCTTGTGCCTTAGACTGGAGGTTGTAGCATAGTAGATATTAATCATATTATGCTGTCGTGTAAATTAATAAATCCAGATTATACTTAGTGTTAGATCTTAGACAAGAAAAGTTTTTATTCGGTTTGATATCGTGACCATTCGTATTAGCTCGTTTGAATATTCACTTGGAAAAATTCGTTTATTTAGTTTGATATTTTAAACACATTTAAAATTTAGTTCACAATCCATGTGCAGGATAATTTCAGTTAAATGTAAATAGTTAGAAGCTAGCTAATGGATAATGCATGCAAATAAGTACAGAAGCTAAAGCTTAGTTCAAAGTATGTTGGGCCTTTATTCTTTTGTAAAGACCCAAACTAAATCCCAATTATTTCGTGCTGAATCGATACGGCCTATGTATTTATTAAGTGTATTTGTTCTTACACATGAACAACATTTACAATATTTATCCTTTATGAATAATCAAATATTTTTTATGTAATAGTAGTTAGGGCCCTAACTTAGGGGTGGAACTATCTTGGAAAACCGTTATCAGATCTTCTATCCGTTTCATTTTGTTTCGAGAAAACCGATACAAGGAGGGTTTGAATCTGGATTTGGATAGTGGTTTTACGAGTCTGACGGATCCGGATAGTGAAATTCCTAAGTGTGAATATCCGAATTTGAAACGATTACATAATACTAAAATATGAAAAATACTTTTATATGTATATATTATATCATTTTTGTATAAATAGCTAAACATTTAATTTTATTAATTCATAATATTTTATTTTATTTTATTTACGAAATAATTTTACAAATGTAACTTTTGTTGATTTTTATACTTTATATTTAAATTTAATTTTATTTAAATATATAATATAAAATTTTGATTAGGATATCCGCGGATATTCAAAAGTGTTTGATATGGATTCATATAGTAATTTCACGAATCTCACGGATATCTCAAACCCTAAATTAGTAGTATCTATCTAACTATTTAAAAGAAACTCATTCTCCACTTAGAACTATGTCACATCAGCTTTTTAAATGAGCCCTTTCCTTTCGCCATCTCAGCATTCAACATCAACCTATTTTTGTTTAAAACTACATGTTGTTTTAGAGAGCTTGCCACATCAACGAGAGAGCTCCCTCTTTCACCACGTTAACTTCTTCACTTGCCGCAACACAAAGATTTTCTCTCAAAATCGTAAAAATAATTACATAGGGCTTGACCGTCCATTGAACTTCCCTCTAAAACGCTCTCCTCATCCTGCAATTTCGTCGTAACTTAAATGTGATTTACTTTCCTCTTCAATCTTTTTAAGCAGTTCCTCCTCCTTTATTGTCTTCCATAGTTGAATTTTAATTCCATTTCATGCCCAGACAAAAAGTAGCACATAGTTGAAGACGAAGAGATTCGGCGCAGAAAGCCATACAAGGTTCGTAAGCTGAAATTCAAAAATAGCTAAAGATATAT
>OVAN01002951.1:0-31074 GCA_900406275.1 Anastatica hierochuntica
GGTGTTCTTGGTGCAGAGAATTGATGCACAATACCTTGACTCTCACAAAAGATTCTCATGGTTTCATCCTGAAATTCACCACCATGATCACTCAAAATCTGCTTCAGACCACCTTTCCCATTCAACAACTGTAGTGCCCATATCTTGAAACTTTCTACTGTGTCAGCTTTGTCTCGAATGAATCTGACCCATGTAAACTTTGAGAAATCATCAACTAGCACAAACACATACCTCTTTCCTGCAATGTTTTATGTCTGCATTTTACCCATCAAATCCATATGAACTAAATCAAATATTGTCTTTGACTAAATATCTTGAACCTTTTTGTGTTGCACTTTTACTTGTTTTCCCTTGTTGCAAAGACCACACACCATCTTATCTACCTGTTTGAGTTGGGGCACTCCACAAACTATCTCCTTGTCAATAATATTTGTCAGATGTCTGATGTTCGTATGGCCTAACCGCTGATGCCACAGGTTCAAATCATCCCTAGCTGATAAGCATTGTCATGAGTTTTCCCACATGTAACAATTGTTTCCTGATCGAATTCCTTGTAACACAACTCTTCCTTTCTCGTCAATCGCTTTGCATTTAATTTTTGTGAACTGAACCATCAGACCTTCATCACAGAGTTGACTGACACTAATCAAATTTGCTTTCAACCCCTGAACCAGGTACACATTTTTCAGAGGTGGAAGATCTGTTGCACAAGTATCTCCCTTTCGTTTGATACCTCCTTGCTTTCCATCTCTGAAGGTGACCTTTCTTCCTTTGATTGTCTTGATGTTTTGAAGGTTTTCGAGTGAACCTGTCATATGTCGAGAGCATCCACTATCAAAGTATCATGATCTATTGTGTTCTGGCTCAGCTGCTAACAATTCCATACTACACCTAAGACCGGGTCCAGTTGTAGTAATCCTTGTCGTGTTTGCCCTTAGATTAGTACTCTTCACCCAAACTTGATTTCGAGACCCGTTCCACCAGTACTTTCCTTGATTCATCAGTCGTTTCACCCTTTCTTTGAACATGTAGAAGCTGACCTTGAAATGTCATGTCTTGCCACAAAAGAAGCATCCTATTTTTCTCACGGGTTTGGTATCTAATTCTGATTTCTCAGAATGTAACATTTTGCCTGGAACAAACTTGATTTGTTCTGAATCTGATCCTCTAAAACCATTGTACCCCATACCTCTTGTGGGTCTCTCTATTCTGCGACAGCTTAATATCTCATCTAGCATTTGAGACCCAGTAAGCATTCTGATAGTCTTGTACTGATGATCTAGTTTTGCTTGAAGTTCTTCAGATAATTTCTTCTCAGCATGTACTTCCTTCATCAGCACGTCTGCTCTTGTTGCTATAGTCATATTTTCCTTCATCAGGCGTAAACTGTCACAACTAATCTTCTTTTCAGCTTCTAGCTCATTCTGTAATGTGACCACCGGTGACTCAAGACATTCATTCTCTTTGATCAGCCATACATTGTCTTTCTCCAGCTTAACCAATGTCTGACACACCTGACGATAGTTCTCAGTAACATCACCACCTTGTTCATCATCTGAGAGATCTTCAGACTCAGTATCTGATACCTCAACTTCTTCCTCAATTTCAGTGATTTCAATGAATGCAACAAAATTGGCTGCTTCCTCCTCTTCCTCATCATCTTCATCTGTCTCATTTTCATCTATCTCAATTAAAGATTTTTCTCTGCGACGCTTCTGATCATTGATACATTCCTGCTAAGTATGACCAATCCCTTTGCATCCAAAGCACTTTTTCTCCATTCGTCGCACTATTGAGCATTCTGTCTTAAGATGTCCAAACCTTTGCATTCACAGCATTGTATTTCTGACTTCTTCATAGACCTCTCTGACTCATATAGTTTCTTAGTGACAATGAACTTTTTTTGACCTTGACCCTGCTCAACTCTTTGCAGAACTCTGTCGAATCTTCTCACAAGCATACTCACAGGATCTTCTGTTGTATCCACCTGTTGTGTGGTTTCATGAGACACCAGTGCCACACCTTTTCCCTTTTTAGCTCCTCCATCTAACTCCATTTCATGAGCTCGTATCAGTGTTAAGAGACACTGACATAGATGCCTTGTATATTGTGTACTTAGCTGGAAGACATCTCAAAAACTTCTTGACCAATTTTTGTCCTTGTATCTCTTTCCTAAAGTGAGAGCTTCTTGTGCTAGAGATCTTATCTGAGAACTGAACTCCTCAATTGTCTCATGCTCCCCCATCTTTAGTTTCTCAAACTTAGAAGCCAGAAAATCTTTCCTTGAGCTTTGCACCTTTTATGTTCCCTCAAAGTGTTTCTGAAGGATGTCCCAGGCCTCCTTGGCAATCTCAGTTCCCTATATCAGCTCAAAATGTTTTTGTGAGACACTTGCATGTATGGCAGACAAAGCTCGAGAATTGTACTTTGACATCTTCATCTATATTTCAGTCCAATCTTCCTCTGGTTTAGGCATAACAACACCTGACTTATCAGTAACCATTGGTTTTGTCCATCCTTTTACAACAGTTATCCATGCCATATCATCAATACCCCTTATGATAGATCTTATTCGTGATTTCCAAGACCCATAGTTAGTTCCATCAAGCATGATCTTTGAACTGGAGATCAACTCGTGATAGTTCTCCATTTTTTCGCAGGATCACACATGTTATAAAACAAACTGGTGACTGCTCTGATACCAATTGAAAATGTAAGGACTACCACAGGAACGAATTCAAAGATTGTAACAGACGATTTCGCAACATAAACTTTGTATATCACTAGATTTCTTCCAAAAACACCATACAAGTTTTTTGAACAGAAATTGCAACAAGACTAAGACACTCTTATCTTGTTGCACCCATCTTGTTGCACCCTAGTCTATACCACTCAAAAAAACTGAATACAAGGTTCATGAGTTTTTCACCTTAATGCTTCGTACAAAACTCTAGTTTCTTTCTCTTAAAAAACGTTCAAGAAGCAAAAAAAAAATCTCGTTCTTAATCTATTAATACCCATAGATTAAAATCCCTAAAAAATCTAGATAATCATGAAATATAGAACTTAAATATATTCATGATTATCTTTCCAACAAAAACCTCTTGAATATATCATTTCCAAATCTCCAACAATTTGGATCTTCAAATATTCAGAGAATATTCTTGTTCCAACAAATCTCCAACTCATTCTTATCCAAGAATCCAGTTGTTGCTTCCATTCTTGTGACATCGTCATTCGCCTCACTGTCACAGGTACTGTCACAAGTATTGTAACACGCACTGTAACAAATATTGTAACAAGTCTTGCATCTTCAGTATCCTATTGGACACTGAAAATACCGACAATGTAAAGGAAAAGTCTTATTTAAATGCACAGAAGTCGTATATAAACTCAAAAAGAAAATAAAGGTTCATATTCTATGCATAAGATCTATACATCAAGAGATTAGTTGAATAGTAAATTTTCGAAAATAGAAATTTAACATCTCGCTCTTGTTCCACTTTAGGTATTTTCAGTTTTGATATGTATTTAGTGTGGTCACTTTCTTTCTATTTTTGTTAATAGTTTAGTGCTAATTTAGTGCACGTAACAGATTTATTGTCAGCAATTGAACAAAATATATTTCTTGCAAATTCTAATAACTTCTTCGTACGTAGTAGTAGTAGACAAAAGTAATCTGGTAATAAATTATACAAAATGTCAACATTTTCTCCGACTTTAATATTTTAATATAACAAAGCATATGCATATATATAAACAAGATGACAAAAGAAGAATATGCATAAATATTCATAATACCTTCAATCGATGTGCATACATATTTGGAGCTAGTTATCCATATGCTAAACTAATTTCATATGATGAAAAATAGTAAAACCTGAGATGACTTACAATCATTAATTACGTACTACCTCACACTACGACCGCACCTATGACGACGTTTCCATCTAGTCTCTGCCATTGTCGTATTCCCCAACAAATTCGCCGACATATATTGTTTCCAATCGCCAAGAATGTCACTTAGGTACCTATTCTTATTGTTTAAACCCCCACAACAGTTGACATGCATTGTGTTGACTACATTGATGTTTTTGCTCGGCTGGGGAAAATTTCCAATATAAGCAGTATCGAAAAACCTCATTTTGATACCGATTTTCTCAACAAATGGTTCTCTTTTTATGCGGTTGAACACGTCTTGGTCATGCTTTCTACCACGGAATCTCCATCTCGAATCACACCAAAACTTATAGAATCTAACGGTTTTGTTGTTCGCCTTCACGTATATGAATCCAGAGTTCACCCAATTACTCTTACTAGATGAATTTCCGTTGTATTGGTCGCACGCGATCTGAAAATCAGCTTCTGGAAAAATTCGAGGGAACGGAACGCGAAACCACAAGATATCTGCATCCTAAGCACATTGCGGTAGAAATAACTCAAAATCTTTTAAGTGAAAAAAAGTTTCTATAGAAAAAATATTTATAAAAAAAAAAATTATATAGAAAAAACATTTTAAAACACCATCGGCGTTAGATCCCTCCACAAAAATGAAGAAAGTGCGTGAGTCTGCGTTCGAAACTACTTCTGAAAAGATTATTTTACATGCTTATGTCTAACCCATGGATACGTATGGACTTCGGTTTGAAATTTCGGGGTTATCAAAGAAAAAAAACATGTTAAACAAAAATATTGCCAACATACCGTGAAGATGAAGTTGTAGCCTAAAACGAGAACTTCCCTTAAAAAATCCATTCGCCGCCAAATTAGTTTTAAATAACCAGGAGACATGAAATTGTTCGCTCTAGCGATTTGATCAGAATCAGTGGCGTTGATGAAGTAGAAATGAGGATGAACCTGCAAGCATCGGACATACACCTTGTTGTCTAAGCAAACTCCGATCACATGTTTTAACAATCTCTCTGTTCCAATTCCAACGCGAAAACTCTCAAGGAATAAGTCGAATGTCGAGTTTGGAGTCGTCCATGCCTCGTTTAGTGCTGTTAAGATCACTGTCTTGTCCTCCATTGCCGCGTTCATCAACACGTTTTCAAGTTCTGAAACGAGTCCTCTCTAGTTTATCCATCAAATACAAATTAATAGCTTCGGTTAGGTTCTTTTATGATATAACAACAACAATTGTAACATTTGTGCATGTGTTTACATAGCAAACTATTTTTAAGCTATGTTCAAAAAAATATTAATTATATATTTTATGAACTAATAAAAAAATTTAAATTTAATAATGGCATTTACGTAAATTTAAAAAGAAAGCTGTAAACACTAAATTTATAAGTATTTATAGTTTGAAAAAATGTAATACGTATGCATGTATGATGTATATGTCACCATAGTATGTTACATTCCGACTAACACACACCTTGAAAGATAGAGCACATTTGAGAACTCACCGGTTTAAAGGAGGTTTGGTTTTGTGAAAACCAGTTGATCTTCCATGGAGACAAAACCACTAAAGGATTATGAGAAGAATTATAGACCAATTGCAAGAAATAGGCACGGCCGTGGTGAACGGCAACAAGAGTGGCATCACATATCTTTGTGATTCGTTTGATGGCGGTTTGGTTTTGTCGCCGTCTCTATCACCGGAAAATTCGCGACCAGTGGAAGAAGAAGACAATTCGGGCCTCTTATTTTCCATTGCTTATTGGTTCTAATTACTTTCAAACTATTTTAGTTTGTTTAAACAAAAATAAATAGAAAAAATGTTTGCCAGGTATGACCTAACATGGTGGAAAACATTCAATGTACCATAATATGTGACCAACATCACGAAGTATAAGTTAATTATGCCCATATGTATGAACTATAATATATTACATCAGAAACTACAAATTAGGGTGTAATTGAAATAAACAATAGCTTATGGAGTCAAATCGTAATTAATATAAATTTATGTTATCTCCACAATAATAATAATAATAATATAGAAAATAAACTAAAAATCAAAATTTTTGTCTAATTTTTAGTTTTTTTATTATTAATTTTATGAATTTTTAGTCTATTTTCTATATTATTTTTATTATTATGGAGATAACATAAATTCTATCTAATTACGGTTTGACCTGATAAAATATTGTTTAGTTGAATTACACCCTAATTTGTAGTTTCTGATGTAATAAATTATAGTTCATACATGTGGACATGATTAACATATACTTCGTGATGTTGATCACATTTTTTCAAAATAAAAGGAAGTATTTGAGCATCAATATTCCAAAATGTAGTTTTAATCTAGTGGTTAAAGTTATTGTTAGAGCGATGCTGAATTTGGGTTCAATTCTCCTGCAGTGTTTTTTTTCAAGAAAAAGGGCAACAACTTTTTTTGGGCTTTAGAAAGCCAAACTTAATGGGCCGGCCCTTGTAACCAAACAAAAAAAATAAAAGGGACAATTACCCTTATACCCTCTAGAACTCTGAAATGGAGTCAGTATACTTCATTTGCAGACTTCTAAAGAAGTTTACATCTGTAATTAAATCATGTTTTTAAGTTAAAAATTTTGAAAAAATAATTTGAGTAAAAATGTATAATCATAAATTAAATCTTATCAATTAGAAGGTATATAAATTAAAATTTCATAAAATTAAATCAATTTAAAGCAACTAATATTAATTAGGTTAGAAACAAAAAATGCATCCGATGCAGACTTCTAAAGAAGTCTACATCTACAATTAAACATTTTTTTTAAATTTTAAAAAATTATAAAAAATAATTTGAGTAAAAATATATATCCATAAATTAAATCTTATCAATTACATAGCATATAAATTAAAATTTCATAAAATTAAGTCAATTTAAAGCAACTAAGATCAATTAGGTTAGAGTTTAAGGTTTGGGGGGAAAAATGTGCATGGTTTCTACTAAGAAAACAATGTCTTAAATGGGTCTTTAAATTCTATAAAAGACTTTTATAGCAGATTTCTGTAGCAGACATCTCTGTGTTACCTTAGAAGGTTCTCGACATCTCCACTTATAACCAAAATTTCTATATCTAAGAGACACATATATATGCTTATGATAAAATGGTAGGAAATAGTAAACACAAGAATAATCTTAACAAGATTGTAACTTATACAATTACATACTTTGATAGTAGACTTATTCGGTAGAGGGTAAGATAATTCAACAAAGCTCTGCTTGCCCAGCTTGTAATCATCTTGTGCCATTTAGACAAGTTGACCATGGGTACAACCATCACTCAAAAAGAACATTCTCCCTCCTTTGCGAGTATCCACAACAAAATTCCATGAATTTTCATTCATCGCCCATGCACCATAAACAACCGGCAAATTCACCATCTCTGCAAGAAGATGAGGGTGTGCCTGTATTTTTAAAATTCCGTTTTTAATTAAATCATTTGTAAATAATAGCATGGATAGTAAATATTAGTTATGGAGAAGGGTAGAATATGAGATTTTGAAAAATAAAAAGAGAGAAGGTTATATTTGCAATTAACCAACATTTTAAGGTTATTTTTGCAATCATCCTTTAAATCATTACCTAGATCATCTAGGATCGAAGAACTTGATATTTATTTAGTATTAAAGTTGAAAATTAAAATTATAGTATATTAACCTATTTATTGATGCACAATCGCTATCCTATATTTAACTGCACCACAATTGCCAAAAATACACAAAATCACAACGATGGCCTAATTTTGTTTGACGCTTTATAAACTTGTTGGTATAATCGAAGTAAGAGGCACAATAACGTACAATTTATATTACATACCAATCATTACACGATTTTATCAAATGGTAACTAATTTCATATACATATTTACTCGTAATAATAATTAGCAGCGTACAATCAGTAGTACTATTTCCAGTGACGACCCACGGACCTATGACGAAGATTCCATTTAATTTATGTCGAAGTCGTATTCCCCGACAAATTCTCCCACGGATATATTGGATCCTTCCAATCGTGAAGAACATCTTCAAGATACCTAATTATGTTATTTAAACCCACACAACAGTTGGAATGCATTGTGTTGACTACATTTACATCTTTGCTTGGCTGGCAAAGCCCTCCAAAATAAACATTGTCCAGAAACATCATTTTGATTCCTATTTTTGCAACAAATGGATGATTTTTTATGAATTTGAATATATCGTAGTCAAGTTTTCTACCACGGAACCTTCGTTTAGAGCCACACAAAAGTCACAGAATTTTTTGGCTTTGTTGTTCGCCTTAACGTAAGTGAATCCAGAGTTCATCCATTTGTTCTTGTCTGAAGGTTTCCGTTGTAATTGTCACATGCTATTTGAAAATCACTGTCCGGGAAAAACCGAGGAATTGGACCGTGAAACCACAAGATGTCTACATCCTAAATGCATACAAGCATAAACTCAATCAATTAAATGCAAACAATTCATCTTAAAAATAATGAACGATAGGTCTTACATATACCATCAAGCTATTTAATAAAAAGGTTGTGGAGAAGAAAAATAATGCTAATATATAGAGCTAGAAAAATATGGTAATTTACAATTATCAAGTTGTCGACTCTCTGAATTTTCTAATATGCCAAAAGTGTGACACCATTAATTTCGAGTGGCCAAGTGAGTTTTTTTTGTCATCCGTAGACTAATGGCAAGTAAACTAGAGGCAAGTGCAGGGTTCGAACCATGGTTTCGTAAGATGGCAGCAGAGGTGGTGCAACCACTAGCCCACTTACTTCTATCAATGGCCAAGTGAGTTTAAATGCAAAATTTGGATAATTACATTTCTTTTGTAGATATGATATGAAGATATTGAGACAAAATGATCAAGCGGAATATATTGTGTACCGTGAAGATGAAGTTGTAGCCTCACCAAATGAGCATTAAATAACCAGGAGACAAGAACCCGTTCTGACCAGCGAGTTTGTCGGAGTAGGTGGCGTTTATGAAGTAACAATAAGGATGAATCAGTAAGCACCGGTTATATGCCTCCTTCTCCACACAAATCCCGATCACATGTTTCAGCAATTTTTCTGTTCTAATTCCAATGTGAAAACTTTCAAGAAACAAGTCTGAATATTGAGTTTGGTGCGATCCATGCTTTGTTTAATGCTGTTATTATCATGGTCTTGTCTTCAATTGTTGCGTTCATCAATACTCTTTCAAGTTCTAAGTTTGGTTCTCTGTGTTATTATATCCACCAAACACATGTATTATGTGTGTGCGTATACAGTGTATATATGGATTTGATTATGTATTTCTCGAACAACTTTGTAAATTTTCTTTTCCATTATTGTCTCGAACTTTTTTGTTCAAGAATGCTGTTGTAAGGGAACTAAATTTTTGTTGTTTAGACACATAAGAATCAAGTAATGGTTTTGCGAACTCATTGGTTTAACCAAAGTTTGGTTTTGTGAAAACCATCTGGTCTTCCATGGAGGCAAAACCATTAGAGGATGGATTATCAGGAGAACGATAGACCAAAAGGCAAAAAAGTGCCACGGTGGTGAACAACAACACGACTATCATCACACACACCTCTTTTCTTATCTGTTTGACGGCGGCTTAGATTTGTGGTCGTCTTTACTATTTAAATAGATTGTCTATATATAGACTGTTTATATGGAGATCGTCAAATTTCACAGAAATCAGCCTTGTATGGCCGAGGCTTGTAGAAGCATGTAGAAGAAGATGAAGCTCCAAGACCAAGAGCCAAGAAGAAGAGAAAAAGAAGTAGCCCTTGTTGATGAAGAAAAATGGTTCCAAGAGAACCAAAGCGTGCTATCCATACTCCAAAACTCTCTTGAAGCATCTATCTTAGACGCTTATTCTTATTGTGAGACCACCAAGGAGCTATAAGACACACTCAAAAACGTTTATGGCAACATCTCTAATATTGGCCGGGTTTGAGGTCAAAAGAGCCATCAGTGAGATTAGCCAAGAGAAAATGGAGTTCAAACAACATTTTGAAAGATTTAGATCTCTTTGGGCCGAATTGGAGATGCTAAGACCAAGTACAATCGATCATATCATCCTAAATGAAAGAAGGGAGCAAGACAAGGTTTTTGGTCTTCTCTTGACATTGAGTTCCATCTACATTGATCTCATCAAACACATCCTAAGAACCGAAATACAAAATGGATTATTGAGTAGTTTTCCTTATACTCCTCAACAAAATAAAGTAGCCGAAAGGAAGAATAGGCATCTAATGGAAGTGGCGACATCTATGATGTTCCACACAAATTTTCCAAAGAAATTATGGAGTGATACCTTTACATCCGCTTGTTATCACATCAATCGAATCTCCACCAAAATTCTACAAGAAAAAACTCCATATGAGGTTCTAAACAAAACTAAAGCATCTATTAATCACTTACGTATTTTTGGTTGTGTGTGTTTTGTGTTAGTTCCCGGAGAATTAAGTAACAAACTTGAAACTAAAAGCACAAAGACTATTTTTATTGGGTATTCAACTACGCAAAAGGACTGCAAGTGTTATGTTCCGAAAACTAAGAAGATGATGGTGTCCAGGGATGTCCACTTTATGAAATCCAAAGGATATTTTGAAGAAAAGAATTGGGATAACTTGAAGGACATTTCAAGCTCACCTTTGGATTGAGCAAATAGTCAAAGGATGATCCTTCAAAATCTTGGCATCACAAGTCTTGAGGTTCCTAGGAGAACCGAACCACAAGGAGAACCATCAAAGGAAAATATTCCCGTGGATCATGAAAGGGGAACAATGGTGCATCACCAAATCATGATCCAAGGGAAGTTCAAGAAGAGGAAACCGAGGATGAGGCTCAAGAACATCATGAGACCAAGGAAGAAGCTCAAGGAGAAGAGGACCAAGAGAGGTCTGAGGATGATGCTCAAGAGGTCCAGGAAGGTCAAGTTCTATCACTAAGAAGAAGCACAAGGATAAGAAAACCATCAAAGTGGCTAGAAACAAGGGTGTATTACAATCATGAGATCGTGGCTCACCTCATTCAACCTACTTGTTCTCTAGCCGTGTATCCTCATGAACATCAAGCCTTCATGGCAAAATTGGACGAACAATTCATATCAAGAACGTATAAAGAAGCAAAGGAGCACAAAGTTTGGAGAGATGCGGTTGGGAATGAGCATAAAGCTAGGGATGCAAATGAAACATGGTTTGAGTCCGAACTTCCAAAGGGAAAGAAAGTCGTGTCAAGTAAATGGGTCTTCACCATCAAGTACAAGAATGATGGAACCATTGAGAGGCACAAAGAGAGGCTAGTTGCAAGGGGATTTACTCAAGTTTATGGAGAAGATTACATAGATACGTTTGCACCCATGGAAAAGCTCCATACAATTCGAATTGTATTGTCTCTTGTCGTCAATATAGAATGGGATCTTTGGCGAATGGATGTCAAGAATGCATTTCTACAAGGCGAACTAGAAGATGAAGTCTATATGCATCCTCCTCCAGGCTTAGAACACATTATCAAACCTGGAAATGTGCTAAAACTAAAGAAAGCTATCTACGAACTTATGCAATCTCCAAGGGCGTGGTATCACAAGTTAAGTACGACGCTTAATGGAAAAGGCTTTAGAAGATCTGAGGCGGACCACACATTATTCACACTACCTTGTATGAATGGGATAGTGGTTGTTCTTGTCTATGTGGATGATATTATCATCACGGGAAGTGACAAAGAAGGTGTACAATCCACAAAGGTATATCTTAAATCTGTCTTTGATATTAAAGATTTGGGTGAATTAAAGTACTTCCTAGGAATAGAAATATGTCGATCTAAAGAGGGGCTATTTCTATCTCAAAGGGAGTACACACTTGATATGTTGTGTGAGATAGGTAAACTAGAGGGGAGAATAGCAAAAACACCTCTTGAAGATGGATACAAAACACCATGTGAGGGGAAGTTTGAGGATGAACTGTTTGAAGATGCAAAACTGTATAGAAGAATGGTAGGAAAGCTTATCTATCTCACTATCACAAGGCCGAATATATGTTTTTCCGTGAATCAAGTGAGTCAATACATGCAAGCTCCAAAGATGCATCATTAGAACATGGTGGAAAGAATCTTTAGTTACTTGAGTGGGTCTTCGGAACAAGGAGTATGGATGGGTTGTATCAAGAATATCGAGATAGTAGGATATTGTGACGTGGATTGAGCCTGAGATAGGAATGATAGAAGATCTACTACCGGCTATTGCACTTTCATAGGAGGAAACTTGGTTACTTGGAAGAGTAAGAAGCAAAAGGTAGTGTCATGTTTTAGTGTCGAGGCCGAATATCGAGCTATGAGGAAGCTCATAAATGAGCTGATTTAGATCAAGAACTTACTCACGGATTTAAGAATAGAATCATCAAGAAGAATCACAATGCATTGTGATAATCAAACCGCCATACATATAGCGTCTAATTCGTTGTTCCATGAAAGAACGAAGCACATAGAGGTAAATTGTCACAAGGTTCGGCAAATGGTTGAGCAAGGTGTAATATTGTAGTGTTATACAATGAGCAAAGATCAATTGGCGGATATATTCACCAAGGCAAAAAGCAAGAAGACTTGTGAGTCCATCTATCCAAGACTTGGGCTCGCAACCACTGGGAAATGATCATCCTCTTAACCATGGAGACTTGTACTGTTTTTCCTAAGTGTGGTTTTTTTTCCAAAGGGTTTTCCCACTTAGGTTTTAACGAGGCAAGGATTCTTGGTTCCAAGCTTGACTATAGTAAAGTCAGATAGTCAAGCTTGAGGGGGAGAATTGAAATATATTGTCTATAAATAGATTGTCTATATGGAGATAGTTTTTTTTTTTACAGAAACAGTCTGACTATATATCTGTTGGAAAAAGGAAGGAAGCAACTAATGAGTTGTCTCCAACTCATTTTAATTTGAATTTTGAATTGTCTTTTCTCTTCATTCCTTTAGTAGTTCTTTTTTAAGAACATACAATGGTAATGCTGTAAGAAATCTTTGAATGAAAAATAATTTCCTTGATTCAAATCCTCTTTCTCTAGCCTCCAAAAGCATTCTTCTCCATTTCTAAGCAATGTTCCTACAATTTTAGTCTCTAAATTGTAGAATCAAGAACTTTCTCTCTTATTTTTAATCAAAACAAGCACGTACAACTCATATATATATATATATATATATCGATCTTTTTGAAACCAAAACCCTAGAATACTTCAACTTAAGGAAACGACAAACACAGCTATAGCTTCGTGCACAAGCAAGCCCAACGCAGGCCCAATACTCCCACTCAAGTTGGAGTGTGGAGATCCGCAACATCCAACTTGCTAGCTAAAGTCCGGAACTGAGCACGCCCAAGTGCTTTGGTGAGAATGTCGGCTATTTGTGTATCAGAAGTAATGTCATGTGTCACGATTATACCATCTCAAACTGCATCTCGAACCGAATGACAATCACGCTTTATGTGCTTGGTACGCTCGTGAAATACTGGATTGACAGCAATGTAGATAGTAGCTTTACTATCACAGAAGAAAAGTGTGGGTACATCTTGCTTGATTCCAAATTCTGTCAAAAGACTACGAATCCACTTGACTTCACGCAAGGCGGTAGCCATGGCCCGATACTCGGATTCGGCGGAGGAATGACTCACTGTATGTTGCTTTTTGGTCTTCCAAGCAATACGCGAGCCGCCTAACATAACCACAAAGGCACTTAAGGATCGCCTAGTGAGAGGACAAGACGCCCAATCTGCATCACAGTACACAGTAAGAGAAAGATCCTTATCAGCTTTTAACAAAATTCCTTATCCTGGTGAATCTTTGAGGAACCGAACAACTCGAAGAACTGCTTTCCAGTGAGCCTCCTTCGGTGTCTGCATGAGTTGAGATAAAATTGTGTATAGCGTAGCACAATTTCGGGCGAGTATGTGCTAGGTATATGAGACGTCCCACGAGACGTCTATATGATGTCGGATCATCAAACACGGGACTCTCCACCGTGGAGAGTTGGTGGTTCTGCTCAAGCGGAGTCAATGCAGGCCGAGAGCTGAGGTTCCCTGTTTCCGCAATGATATCGAGTGTATATTTGTGTTGAGACAAAAAAATTCCATCGGGACCGCAGCTTACCTCGATGCCAAGAAAATACTTGAGCTTTCTGAGATCCTTCATGGAGAAGCAACGGCTCAAATAGTCTTTGAATTTTTGCAGCATGTATTCATCATTTCCCGCAATAAGTAGATCATCGACATAGATCAAGACTCGTATTTCCATACCATTCTTTGTGTAAGAGAACGAGTAATCATCATAAGCTTGTATGAATCCAAACTTCAGCAGAGCATCAGAGAGCTTCTCAAACCAGCATCGCGAAGCTCGTTTTAGCCCGTACAGTGACTTGCGCAAACGACAGACTTTCTCGGGATGTGAATGACGAAAACCTGGCGAAAGTTTCATGTAGACTTCCTCATCTAAGTCGCCATGTAAGAATGCATTATTAACATCTATCTTATAAACCTCTCACTTTTTCCCTGCAACCAAGCGAAGAAGAGTATGTACTGTTGTCATTTTGACTACCGGAGCAAAGGTCTCCGTGTAGTCTTCACCTTCTACTTGTTTACTTCCATTGACCACCAAGCGAGCCTTGTATCGTTCGATTGACCCGTCGGAGTTGTACTTGATCTTATAAACCCATTGGCTATCAATTGCCTCCTTGCCAGGAGGAAGATCTGTGATGTCTCAAATATGGCTAATCTCCAAGGCATCAACTTCAACGGTCATAGCATCATTCCGCACTTTTTCTCGAACAACTTCTTTGAAGTGTCGTGGCTCGACACCAGCTGTAATGGCAGCCAAGAACGCTCGGTGTCCTGCAGAGAACTTGTCATCCGAGATGTACAAAGATAGAGGATATATTGAATTACCTTGGACCGCAGACGAAGACTAATTTTGTGGCGATGGTGGAGCGTGATGGGTATTTGAGTTGGACGCATTATATGTGACAAAATCATTGAGCTTGACTGATTTAACTTTTTTTCTGTGCCCCCTACCAAGCTGCTCAACATCGCCACCAGAATCAGCGGTGGTTTCAACCTGTTCCAAAGGCAGTGAAGCTAACGTCGGAGGAGCGGGAGAAGTGATTGTTGGAGGCGTTGAATCTAACGTCGGAGAGTTCTGCTCAGGTATGGCGGTACCGGAAACGAAGAACTCCCACTGTCGTCGGAAGTAACATCCACAACCCAATCATCATCACAAGTTTGCGTCAATGGTGATGAAGGAGACTCGGTCGTGGGATGTTTCTCAGCATACAGAAATATATCTTCCTGGAAAACAACATCGGGAGAGATCACAAACTCATTCTTTTCAATGGCAAATACGTTCCATCCTTTCTTTCCAAACGGGTAGCCAACAAATACACACATTCGACTTCGAGAGCTAAACTTGTCTTTGTCGCGAGGCACGTGATGAGTGTAGCAAGCTGACCCGAAGACACAGAGAAGATTATAATCAGGCTGATGTCCGTGCAGCAACTCATATGGTGTGCGGCCCTTATGTATGTTTGTAGGAGTGCGATTAATCAAATAAGCGGTCGTCAATATTGTTTCTCCCCAGAAAGTTATCAGTAAGCTAGTTTGAAACAAGAGTGCCCGGGCCACATTTAGAATGTGTTTGTGCTTTCTTTCAACTCTACCATTCTGTTGTGGTGTCCCGACGCAAGATGTCTGATGAAGTATGCTTGTTGGCAAAACAGGGAAGATAAACACATGAACTCAGTTTCGTTATCACTTTGAACCATCTTGACGCTTTTGCCGAATTGTTTTTCAGCAGAGACTAAGAAATTTGTGAGAACAGTGCGCACTTCAGACTTTTCAAGCATGAGATAAGTCCACACCGCTCTCGAGTAGTCGTCTACTATTGTGAGAAAGTAAAAATCTCCGCATGAAGAAGGTACCCGATGAGGCCCCCAAACATCACAATGTATTAACTGAAAATAATTTGTAATTTTATTAGAACTTTCTGGAAAAACTTCCCTTGTTTGTTTAGCCCTAAAACAAATGTCGCAGTACGAGGAACTAATAGTAGACAAAGAATCAGAATTCAAAGGAAAACTAGAAAGCACAGAAAAGCTCGGATGTCCCAAACGCTGATGCCATATTGCTTGGTTCGATGATGCAGCTGCAGTATATATCTTTGGCTTAATCACATTCGTTAAGTAGTATACCCCGTCACGCTCCTCACTGGCTCCAATCAAAGTCCTCGTAAAACGGTCCTGCAAAACACAAATTGTGTAAGTGAACAAGGCAAAACACTTTGTTTGCTTCAATAGCTTTGAAATTGATATCAACGTGCAATTCAAAGCAGGAACATATAAAACATTTGTCAACGATATGTCATCAGTAAAAGTGAAGCGGCCTTGGCTCATTGCAAAGGTCTTGCTTCCATCTGCGAAACCGATCGAGCATAGCGTTATGGGTTTGATACTTGATAGCACGAAACGATCACCAGTCATGTGATGGGAGGCTCATGTGTCAAGTATCATGTCCCGAAGAGTTTTCTTACCAGAAAGCTTGTCTTGTTTGTTGACTTTTCATGAAGGAGTTGCGTTAGCGCTCTCCACTGCTCCGGCGTAAAGTCTAGAAAATCAGAACAGTTAGAGCTTGTTGCGTGTGCAGTCGTAACCTGACCTTGTCCATGACCAGCACCGCCTGTCCCTCTGCCCCATCCTCTGTTTCCGCTTCCACCACGACCTCTGACTTCGTTCCATCACTCTGGGTACCCAATGATCTTCCAGCACTCCTTCTTCTTGTGGCCACTCCGCCCACAATGAGAGCACAAAACAGACTGATCCCTTGTTCTCAAGATTGTGTCGGGACGCGTACCGCTTTAATTCTCTAGATCTGTCGAAATTTGCCACCACTTCACTTCCAGACTCTCGAGAGCCAAGCTGACTTTCTTTGCATGTGGTGAATCCAACTGTCTTCTGCTGATGATCATTGGCCCGAGAAGTCGAAATCCTCTGCTCTTCTCTCACAGCTTTCGAATACACTTCTCCAAGAGTAGGAAACGGATCCGATCCAATGAGGTTGGTACAAAGGCTGCCAAACCTTGCATCATCAAAACCAAGCAGGAACTCATGAACTTTATCTTCCTCTCTTTCTTTGGAGAAATCAACAGCAACACTACAAGAACACGAGAGCAGGGGCCGATGTACTGCATACTCCTCCCACGAAGCACTCAATCTCCCGTAGTACTCTTGAACGGTTTGTCCGTTTTGCTTGCAAACGGCCAACTCAGCTTTAATCTGATGAAATCTCACTGTATTCTTCACTGAAAATCTTTGTTTGAGATCACTCCAAAGCTGCGAAGCTTCAGAGACATAAGTGACCGTCGATCGTATCTTCGGCTCGATAGAAGCGCGAATCCATCCGATTAACATTGAGTTCACAGTCAACCAATTTTCTAGTTGAACATCACCCACCGGCGGCTTTATAATTATTTCGTTAATAAAACCTATCTTGCGCTTAGCTTGCAAGGCGTTTAACATCTCTATGGACCACTCGTTGTAGTTGTCGTCGTTGAGTAACACAGAGGTGATAACCGAACCTGGATTATCTGAGCTAGACAACATGTAAGGAGATATCGTCTGCTCAATCATGGAAGAACTAACTTTGCTCGGATCCATCATCATCTTCTTCGGCAAAAACAGAGCCGATTTCTTTTAGGGATTTATATCGATCTTTTTGAAACCAAAACCCTAGAATACTTCAACTTAAAGAAACGACAAACACATCTATAGCTTTGTGCACAAGCAAGCCCAATGCAGGCCCAATATAAATCTCTTCATTCTTTCATTAAGTCTATAATGTTTTTTTTGTTAAAAAAAGGTTAAACCCAGGTCGATGACAAACTAGATCTAACCCTTGGGTGTGAGGCCAGCCCACGGATAGACTCTCTCACTGGGTATTCAAATGGGTCGAAAGCAAGGACCCATATCCGTGTGGGTAAGCAGAGACAATGTGACTTAGTTTCTGCATCAAAAGGATTGAATCCAGAGTGTGTTAGCATCCAAGACCCGTCTACTACCACTGGACCACAAGACTCGCTCTCCAATTAAGTCTATAATGTTTTATTTAGCTTCACGATACCCTCTTTAAATACGTCGTAAGATTTATGCTTTTCATTGTTGATACAGGAAAATTTTAAGTCCATTTGAAAAGGCTCAATCATAGTGAAAATAATTTTGGTCTAAATCGGTCTTTTCTTCCAGACTTCCAGGCCAATACAATTGGACTAATAAATTTTAAAGCTTGTGAGAATTTTTCCAATCGGATAATTTATATTCACTTAGATGACCAAGGATTAAAAAAATATGAGATTTGTTTGCATTACAGATGTAAGGTAAGACTATAATATTCAATCATTTATTGTCAAACCATTTAGGCAACATTACTTGTAGATAGAACGAAAAAGGAAATAATTAAATTTTTGATATAAGTCGTGCGTAATAATTTAAGGGTTAACTAGATTTTGGTTCGTGCTATGTACGAGCATAATTAGATTTCGTTAAATATAATAACTGAGAATGTGCCGAGTAAGACAATTATAGATTCATAATTAGAGTTTAAGGTGTATTTTTCCTGCGAGTCGTCCCTAAAAATATATTTCCGTCTTCGAAAGAGAAGCTTGAATTTGATCTTCCTACAAAACAAAACTTGGCAATAGCTAGATTTAAATTTTTTTTTACAGAAATTGATTATTAACCTTGTGGCTAAGGGAGTAGCCGATTACAATACACAAAACATAAAATCAAAACGATGATATTAAACAATTACCGTCCCCTCTCTAAATCGTATATTAATGAAGAGAGTAAAAAAAGTGATGATGGGAACGTGAGTCCTTGTGGCAAAGGGAGTAAGCTATTTATACAAATATACAAATAGATATTATAGGGTTTAAAGATCAAAGAACTATTTAAAAAAAAAAAGAGATAAATATTAAATAAAGGATAAACACTGCTAAGATTGCAAACCAATATATCATGGGGCGTAGTCAAGTTTAGATTGGCCGAGAAATTAAACATTTTTCTTAGAGATAATTACATAATTTCACGCAGGGATAAAACGGTCCTAATTTGGTTGGCGGAGAAAAATGAACGGATACGACGACGCCACGTAAGAAAATAAAAAATTGTATGCACCAAATCGCTCCACATCAGCTGGGCTGATTTTAACATCTATTTTTTACTATTTTCCAACGAAATTTTTTCGCGATGCCACTTCAAATTTGGCTTCTGTATGAGCGTCACGTCAGCTTTTGACTTCTCATTTAATAATAGTATAGATTAATTTAATAACAAAATTACATAAACTATTTAAGAATATAACACATGTATATATTTAATTTAACTAACCAATTCATTTATCAAAGACCAAACAATTCTTGTGGTGGACCCTCTTTTTTATTTTTTAATTTTTTTAATTTTTATGTTTTGTTAAACATTTTTTCTGCTATTTTTATTTTTTTTATTATTTCCTAATTCTTCAAATCCTCCTCAAATTTCAAATGGATCCAAAACTCTTATACATATTGAAATAAAGTTTGAAAATCTCCAAAAAAAATTCTATTAGATGTATTTTAAAATTTTCAAAACGGATTCACAATTTTATAAATAGTAAAAAAAAAAGAAAAGAAGATGTTGCAATAATATGTAAAATATAGTCATACTATTTTATTGACAAATGATATAGTGAAACTACTTTTTCTGATATTAACATCTACCATATATGTAAACACAAACTTAAAGGAATTTGAAAGTCACCAATATATTATTAATTAACTGTAAAAAGTCGCATAATCACACAATTTATAAACAATATAGTAAACTAATAAAAAAATGCAGTGTTTCACATCCAAAGTGAAATAGTTAGACTATTTAAATATCTCATTTATATTTTCACATTTAGGTCAATGTTCAAAACTCAATAATTAAAGATATATAAAATGAAATTTGATTATACATATAAGATAAATGAACTTACAATATTAAATGAAATGTGAAAGTTTAAATTATAATAGAGTTAGTTAATTATAATAGAAGAAATAACTATTAGAAAGGTGTTGTGAATATAGAATATTGAATTAATCAATTGGAATGCTTGAATTAATTACATATTGCTGAAAAAAGTACGTCAAGGATTTGAGAATGAAAAATACAAGAGGAAATATGCGGAGCTAAAAATAATAAAATAGGGTAGTGATGTGTTTGAATACTATTTTGTATTAGTACGACTATTTGGCGCGTGTGAGTTTTTTGGTTGCCTAGAAAAAAAAGAAAATAAATAAAAATAAAGATAATTGTAAGATAGGCAAAATGGGAATAACGACAAACAGTATGACTTTGTCTCATTCACAGAGATATCGTCTCCAATGCCCCTAAATGTCAATCAGAAATCGCAAAAGTCTAAAAAATAGAAATTATATATAAATTTTTGTGTCCATATATAATTTATAATTATTTTTGATTCAAAAAGACGGAATTACTTAAAACACTGGCCACGTTGTTAAAATTACGATTTATACCTGAGTTATATCCGCCCGACCCGAATATATCGGATTTAATCTGAGTTTTATATCTAATTGAAATTCAAATTCAAACCCCTAATTCTAATTTGAAATCATAATTTTCGCATTCTCAGAGTAGACGATATGGTTCTTCGTGAAACTAGGGAAAACTAGCATCAATTTCTCTTATCAAACCCGAAAAAATGGTTGAAACAAGGCGGTCATAGAAAAAGGACGATATTGAGAAGGTTGGTGAGAAGAAAGAAGTCGATAAGAAAAGGCGAGTCCGACGAAAAAAAGGAGAAGAATAAGAAGATGGCGAAGTCTATGAAGATTGTAGAGCCGAAGGAGGAGACGAATGTATCAAATCCGAACGCTGAAGTCGAGGGATCAAGTAGGGATGATTCAATGGCGGCTCAGATAGGTGTGCTTGTGGAGGCGGCGGTGGCAGTTGAGGTAAACAAAGGTTCTGAACTGAGCACATATGCTCCTCCTCCGGCAAGCAAGTGTGGAGAATCAGAGGAAAATGATGAGGACAACAAAGGTGAGGAGGCTGCCTCCACTAAACGCGGAGAAAGTAAAGGATGCAAACAATGAAGAGGAAGTATCAGATGGTGATGGTGGAGAAAGTGAATCTAAAGGAGAGGAGAGGTCTCGATATGAAATAGTTCCGAGTACCACTCTATCTAGTCCATCGATCTGGATGGGAAATGAAGAGATCCATCTTCTACCTATATCAGAGCACTTAGAGGTAACTAATTATCAATTGATTTTGATTTAGACATTTCAATTCCATTTACATTGTGTTTCAAGGGAAAAGTAGGTAATAGTAGGGAATAGTGAGTAAAATTTTGAGTTATTCTCTAGGTAATACTAGGAAAATTTTGTTAAACTAGGAGATAAAAGTAAAACCTTAAGAAAACTAGTCAGGATAATCTTATAAATGTAAAACTAATAAGACATGGGAAACTATTTGTAGTGTTGATGTATAATTGTTATAAATGGGGTAGAGCTGAATGTCTCCTAAATGTTACTTGCAGGATTTTGAGGTAACTGAGGCAATCAAACCAGCTAAAATATACTTCTTGCCAACGGAGTACAAGAAACAAATAAAGCTGGGGACAAGGTGCTTCATATCAAAAGTATTGACACACTTCTGAACCTGAATCTGAGACTCAATAATTCAGAGAGGAGGTGGTTTGAGGAGCATCCTCAATTCAAACACTTGTTTTACATGAAAGTGAAAAACCACAAGGTTCAGGAAATGTGGAAGCTCTTGTTGTGGAATGCGAATTCTCGAAGCGGAAAGAAGTGTGGTTCATTGCCAATGGTATTTCCATCCAGTATGGGTTGAGGGAACACACATTGATTTCATGACTAAAGTGCCGCAACTATCCTCTGGGATACAAGGAGAGGGGTAGTGCAGAGTTCGTGAAGAAGCATTTCAAGGGAAAATAAGGTTGAAGGATGTGAAACCAAGGCTGGAGTCAATGGGACCCCATAGGGACAAACCAAATATTGCGGTTCTATACTTCTTAGCAAGTGTTGTTTACACGCAAAAGAAGAGTGGATAAGGGGAAAAATTTTTTTGGAATTTCTCCAAAGAGTCATTGCTGATCTTGAGTTCTGCAAGATCTTTCCATAGAGGAGATACTCCTACGATTACATGGTGAAGGAGATCTCTCACACCATGGATCATTTTAGATGCTAAGTGAAGGAGAAGCCATTATGGTCTCTTCGAGGTTTCTATCTTCCACTGGAGGTAAGTAAGAGAGCATTATAATTGTTACTATTGTTGACCATTAAATGTGGGTTTTGTTCCTTCTTACTTTCGAGGCAATTTCATAGCTAGGAAATAAGTTCAGAGAATCTGTAGGAGGTGTTGATGTCAACTATCCGAGGATCTGCCAGTTCACATTCAAACCTAGTGAAATGAAAGAGTTTCTTCTTTTAAGAATACATGAGGAACTAGTTACAACGAAGGTAAGTTTTCCTTTGCATTTGAATTATTATGTGTTGTGTAAGTTTGAAATGGGTTAAAGTATTTGATAATTCTGTAAAGTAAAACTTGAGAAACTAGGTATCACTATTCGAGGAAAAATAAGAAAATTTATATGAGTTTTATAGATAGTTATGTAATGTTTTAATCCTTATCATTAATTTTTGACATTCACAAGACATTGACAGCATCTTGCCCACCAAAACTGAAGTAGAAAAAGATCTCTTGGATGAAATCATGGAAGAGGAGAACGATGTTGATGAGCTATGTCTTTTTGTCAACAGTTGAGTTAAGAGTCTTGGTGAAGGTTTGAAGGTCTTTTTTGAAGACATGTACGAAGAAGATGTTGTCGCCCGAGAAGAACATACAGAACAAGCTGAAGAGCTAGCTCAGCAAATGTCGACCACTACAAGCTCCACTCCCGCCCCCGAATTGGGAGATGTTATGAAAATCATCCAAAAATTAGAAGATCAACTAAAGAGAGCTGAGAGAAAAGTGAAAAAGCTTTTTTCCAAATATGACAAAATGTTGGCTCCACTTATGCATTGTAGGGCATGCTGAAAAAGGAAAAACGAAGAGAAGTGGTGAATTTTTTTGGTTGTTGAAAGTTGGTTGTGGGAAACTTGTTTATTTGTTTTAGAAATTTGATTATTTTTCTATTTTCTTGAAATTATGCACATTTAGAACTGGTTAATTTAATTTAAAATATGTTGAAGTACAATCGTAGATTGGAAAAGGAGATCTCTTTGGAAAGATAGAGAGAATGTGACACAACATAAACTTTAATTTTAACACAATTCTTCAAAAAAACATAAAATGGTTAAAAAGATTAACCATAGACAAATCTAAACAAAAACATAAACTGATATAAGTCATAACAAACAAATACTTGTATCATTCGCAAGCAAATTTCAAACGGGTCATAAACTCCTTAATCTTTGTCAACTCTTGAGTCATCTCATTCAATTCCTTCCTTAATTGTACAACCACTTCCTCAACACCGATAACTCAAGGTTGACGAAAGAGGAGGCCATCGTCCTGCACGCACAACTCTAATATAGTTCATAAAATTTATTCTAGTTTTGCGAGTTTTATTTTTCCGTCATCTTAAGTATTGTTACATAATTTACTTTACAGAATGCAAGAGAAAATAAAAATTTACCTTACATTTCTTGCAAGTGAAGTATCGCCTCCCAGGTAAAGTATCAAAATATGTTGGATACTTTGGAGTTGGAGAGAAATCGTTGATGATTCGTCCCCCATATGGAAAACATGTCGGAATCCCAAATTGGGCATCGACTATGTAACAGGTCATGTCGATGTATGCCTTTTTCTTCTTCATCTCCATCATCTTCTCGTATTGATCCATGAGAAAGAGAGAGAATGATGAAAGAGAGAGAGAGAATGAGAAAGATAGTGATGAAATGGAGAGAAAATGAATGAAACAAAAAGAGAGAATCTCCCGTAAAAAGTAAAGAGAAGCGAGAAATTTCTGTTTTGGCGCAAAAACAATTTATTTCCCGCTAAAAATTGTTCTTAGTTTTCAGAGGATGCTAGTGTTACGAAAGTTTCTCATAGTTCTACTTTTGGTGTTTTCCATATTATTTAGTTTTACGTATAATTTAAGTTTGCTTTAGTTGTTTTACTTTTAATTTTAGTACTTTAACATGTAATACTGATTGTTTTATTAATAATATATTTGAAATCAAGATTTCTTTGACTCTTCCTTTCTAAGCTAGTCTTTACTAACAAACTGTTCTTGAAAATACAAGATAATATAAAGAGGGATGGAGAATAACTCATTTTCTTAACATATGCTATATTAACTATGAATGTTTGTTATATGATAACAAATCAAGTGTAAAACTATAATAACACAGTTTTAGCACAGGTAATAGTAATTTAATTTGAAAAACACCCAAAATTAGAACACTTTGTTAGTTAGATATAATACCATTGCTCGATAAATATATTGCAGCGCCGTCTGCTTCAGCTGCTAAAGCAGATGGCTCTACAGTCTGCTTCATAATTTTATTTTCTAAAGTAGACAGCAGCGCCGTCTGCTTCATAATTTTATTTTTTAAAGCAGACTGCAACACTGTCTACTTTGTAAATTTATCTTCTAAAGCATATTGCACCGTCTGATTATAGTCATTTCGATGTTCATTAAACCAAGTAGAAAAATTTATGACGATTGCATCGACCAATGGTATTATGAGTACTTCCTTTCTTCCTTAAACACCTTGTTCAAATATTCAAATGGTCGTTGAATGATATCTCGTCTTAAAAGACTCGTAAGCATAGTTGAACTCAACCACCGTGTAATGCCTACTCAACTCTATGAATCTCCATGCGACAATGTCTTTGTTGACGTTAGAAGCATGTCATTTCACATTCTGGGATAAATGCCATAAAAAATGCTTATGGTGACATGTGGAAACACATTAGCTATAGCGCCTATGAGGCTTGTATTTCAATCACTCATAAAAATCAATTCAGAAAAGTCTAGTACAACACTTTTTAGCAAACTCGAAAAACCAAGTTCAACTATCATTATTCTCACTAGCGAGTATACCAAACACAGTGGGGTGATGGTGACGATTAGGATCCTGAGTTTTGACGAAAACTAGTACACCACCATATTCGTTCTTTAGAAATGTGGCATCCACAATTATCACTTTCCTCATGAATCCAAACCCTCGAATGCAAGCTTCCAAAGCTACGAAGAGGTACTTGAAATTCTTGCCTCGTCTAATTTAACATTTGATTTTGTTCCCGGATTGACCAACTCTAATATGTACAAATAGCTATACAACTTCTTGTAACTTTCTTCTTGATAACCACGCAAATCATAAAGAAATTGAATTTCCCTCTCAACGTTGTGGAGTATAATATTCTAACACCAAATTTTCTCTTAACAAGATCTACGATACCTTTCGAACTTGGAGTTTCCATTTTTTATGGATATTCCTCATTCAAAACAAATGCGACTAATTATGATAACTCTCTCCTCTTATCGTTGTTTGTACTTTGACTAGTCCGAGAGCATGTATGCATCTTCGTGTACATTATGATCAAGAAAATTATTTTCTGTGAAATCCTTGCAGCTCGTAAACCCTAATTACAGTTTGGTCGAGAACATTTTATCACCCGTCGTGTAAGATCCGACTTTTCAATGTCATAACCAAACATCTCTCCAATGCGGCTCTATCCGTCAGCTCTTGAACCACCTTCTTACTTGCAAATTCACGAGGCTTACTCAAACCCAAACCGTCTTCTCATGCCTCTGTAAACTAACTAGATTCTTCGAAAGGTGGATGCTAAATAAACTCATCAACCATATATAATATATCCAAATAGGTGTCTATAGTGATATCCACGCAATTATCGCGTGTTGTATCACCATCATTCTCCGCCTCTATCACCTCTTTCTGTTGATTTGCTAGCTCGCCTTCTACAAAATGAATAATGACATTAGGTCTGGTTTCATCATTATTTGGATTCATACAAAAGAACTTTTGCCTGCTCTCGACAATTGTTCGAGCTGTTCCGATTTACTCGTGGTCTCCACAAGTAAAAGACATCTACGGTTCTCTTTATCAATGGTCGTTAGATAATCAAACAAATCTTCATCACTAGAAATTGTTAATTGTTCTTCACATCCAACCTTCAGCAGAATGTAGTTTAATTCTAGTTTAACCTTACTTTCATCCAACGTAAGCTCCTTATACAACTTTTTTCTATCGTTGACAGAGTTATATCCTCCACCGATGTCTTCAACGTTAGACTATACATGCGACCTTGGAATTTAAAATATATGCTCATGTGCTTGCTCATTGTATCTTGTCAAAACAATGCAAAAAACTCAATAAGTTATCACAGTTTTTCACCAGTTATATTGCAATTATCAGTTCTACTAGTGCTACCTATTTCTCCTTTGCAAGAACTCATATTGAATGGTTTCGAGTATGAATCTTGGTGCGGGTCTATTGCCTATTCAGTCCCATTCACCCACTGAAATGCTTTTTTTTTACCAGTTTCATGTACTAATTGACTCATAAACAATGTCAAACATCAATGAGCATACCAAATTCATCAAACCCAATTGCAAATCCTAAACCAACATTCTTTCCAGTGATGACTCGAGGAAGAGAGAAAAGCTAACGTGAATTTCCACCGGCAGCGATGGAATGCTCAATGGCGGCATTGGGGTGGTTGACGGCTATCGACGCCAGCGACGGAGAAGACAACAAGAGAGCACAACTCCTCACCTGAGGAGAGTATCGCTTTTTCAATATTTTTCTTTTCCAATAATTAATTTACTTTTCTTTGTTAAAATATTTTTAAGAACTTTAATGAGAGGAGCATTTTGATCTTACCATAATTCATTAAAACAATATATGCGTAAAAGGTTAAAGAGAGATACAAGAGGTTCAAGCTTTTTTAGCGACATATTAGGTGATGTCTCCTTATTCAGTAGTTAACTAGCTAATCGGCCCGCACCCTGTGCGGGCATTAAAAGTTTCTGAGTTTCAGAATGGTAACAACGGGATATATAGTTCGGGATGGAAAATGTAGATGGTGCAGGACGGTTTGAGAGCGGTTTATACGTAAAAATGTACAATGCGAGTAGGTGTGTTTTGTGCGAAATATGTAGTACGAGATGATATTTAAATGGTAACAATCATACATGCGGTATGAAATAAAAAAAATAAATATTGAACGCTTATTTTAACATTTAAAAGTTTTGAAATAAATTTCTTATTTTTTGGATAAAATTCGTAAATTTAAAAGAGGTTTATTTGATTAGTTATTTAATATAAATTTAGAATAAATAAAAAGATAATAATAATAAACCACGACAAAATGGGTGCTTACAAAACGCACTATGTGGTTTATAGCAGAAGCTATTTTCACATTTTTTACTTTTATATATTTATAAAATACTGACGACAAAAATTGTCTTGAGTGGTGACATATTTAACAAACCGCACTGTTCCGCTATTGAAACGCGTTTAACACTCATAGTCTGAATATGAGATTAAAAAAAGCAAAAAAATCATTATGGAAGAAGGACATCAACAATATTAGTAATCATTGCCATAACAAAGAAAGTATGTTTGATTTGGTTAGTGTAGTTATTTATTTTTCGGTGTAAGAAGTATATGAGGGATGTTTATATATAGTATCTCGGTGAAATTTCTTGACTATTATTTTTCCAAAAAAAAGAAATATCCATAAAATTTGATTAACTTAAGACAAAAAAAATTAATTAACGTAGAAATTTAAACAAAACTATAAACTATATGGAAAGTATAATTTAAGTCTAAAGTTATTTAATTTAATGAAGCATTTTTTATTAATCTAGACTTGTATATCAAGTTTAACAAAATTTTAAGTATACATTTTTATGAAAAAAAAAATCAAATTTTCGTTAAATGTATACTTTAATACACGTATTAGATACTTTTGTATTCGATTAATTTTTTAATCAAAATTTTCAAATAAATAATAGAATTTTTTATATACTTTTGTATTCTATATGTTTTTATTTATAATGATATGAGAGGATTATAAAATTGATATGTTCAGAACAATTTTTTTACAAAATTTTATTTATTAGTAATAATGTTAATCTAAAATGTTGTAAAAAGTTAATGAGATGATTTTGTATCCTTTTGTTTATTTTATAATGAAAAAATCTTGCTTACGTCATTCTACCAAGATCCCCTTAAGCTCTATTAAGTTCATATGTCTCTGCAACTTCTATCTCTTTTCTCATCTATTGTTGGCTAAATGGTTTAATATACAATCAATATATTTATATAAATATTTTATAGATGTATCATAATTTCCATAAAACTAATACATATATATCCAATTTACAAAAAAAGTGTAGCTTAAAATTAATTATCGTTTTTCATAAAAAAGATTTAATACACAATCAATATACATTTCTATAAATATTTAAAATTAATAGAAATGTATTAAATACTTTTCAAATTGTAAAGATATAAAAACGTATCAATTTTTTATATTGAAAGTTCTTATCAACTGAATTTTGAACCTTTTAATTTTGGTACCAACATTTCAAAACGATAAAACCTATCAATTAAAGAGCTTTTCATCGAAAAATTTTTTGTATTTAAAAACTTTTGGTAAAAAATAGTAGTTACGAAATGTTGTAATATTTCACCATATACACCATTTTCTATAATTTTTAAATGCAAAATTCTATAAAAAATTTAAACCATCTTCTTTGCTTTTGTGTATGTCGATGAGATGAAATCGGTTTTATTACCGTGATTAGAAAACACATAACTTTTTTCTCATGCCAACACATAAATTTTCACGGGTTTATAATTAATATATTTATCAAAACTAATTTTAAAAATAACATTAAATGTTCACGTAGAAGCCAAACAATATATGTTAATTTATTTCTTATTTATATAAATTTTAATTTTTATATACACAATTCAATTTTTTGTAGATGTTTATCATTGATTTTCAATTTTTATATACACAATTAATTTTATAGCATCGTTTTTTGTAGATGCTTATCATTCTTTTTTGCCAATTATTACTATCAACTAGGGGATGGTTCGCGCTACGCGCGGACTGTTCTTTTAACTCGGTTACAAAGTTTTGAATTAAATATTTAAAATGCAGTATTTAAATAACAAAATATATTTGTAAACTTATTTGGTTGTAAATATATTTAAAGGGTTTTTTTTATGTAAACTACTTTTCAACAAATGAACTAAATGACACATGTAAAATATTTAAATGGTAATTCAAACCCAACAAATACCAAGGAACAATTATCTTGAAGACACAAACATATACTCATAGGGAGCATAATATGTAACAAATGCTGATTCAAGTAATTGACATTGTGTGTATTAAATTAGAACTAAGCTTGTTTAGCTTGCACACTCTTCTCACAAAATAGCGAAATTTTCCTTAACTTGAATCAATCGTTGAAGTTTGCGACCGCGTAGAAACACCCATGAGATAAGCTGGTGAAGAGACTGGAGTGTACGATGGAGCTTTTGGGCTTAACTGAGGAAGAACCAAATAGTTTTCACAGACGAAGGGCAAAGATATACATATAAGTTGATCCTGGGGTTACGAAAAAATTTAACCGATCTGTTCTTGGTAAAAATAAAAAGAGAACGTTTATATGTTAAGTGATAAATTTTTGTTATCGTATAAATTTTCTCATGTCAAATATTCATAAATCCGATATTTATGACTCTTTTGTGGCTTATGTATTACTTAAATGTGTTATATTATAAGAACCCAAGAAGAGACGCTGCGTTTTTGCTCCGGGAGTGATTTTTAGGGTGATTGCGTCTACAACCTTGGCTTCGTCATCGTCGCCGTCGGGGGTCATGGTGGCCGCCGTTTCTGGTTCGCAAGAGCCAGAGAAAGCTTCACCTGCTCAGCCGGGCTCTCAATCTTGGGCTAAGATTGCGAAATCAGTCACGGGAGGTTTGAGGAGACGGGAGTTGAGTGTCTCAGCCGCGGGGAGTTTGTCGACAATTGAGGTTCTGGAGGATGTCCTCGCGGACCAGAACCAACTGTGGAAGAGTTTCTTAGTTGGGCGATTCATGGATCTAGCTCCCCATGTGGCTAAGATCCATGTAATTGTGAATAAAATTTGGCCTTTGGGGGAGAAAGGATCCAAGATTGATGTCCATGTCGTGGATGAGAATACAGTTAGGTTTCGCATCCCTGATCCGGCCATGAAGGCTCGTCTTCTCCGGCGTGGCTTCTGGAATATAGTTAGGGTTCTGATGGTGTTGACTGAATGGTCACCAGTTGGTGTTGAAGCTCAGCCAGTTATCTCTTCTGTACCGTTGTGGGTTTATTTTAGAAATTTTCCTCCGAGGCTTTACTCAAAGAAGGGTTTGGAGTGTGTGGCCAGTTTTGTGGGACATCCGCGAAAGCTACATCCGACAACTCTGGCTTGCAAAAATTTGGAGATTGCACGTGTTCTGGTTGAGGTTGACTTGACGAAAGAGTTGCCTTCTCAGTTTCAGCTGTCTTCGAAGGATGGTCTCTCTGCTCTGGTTCATGCTTCGTATCCTTGGTTACCACCTCGGTTTTTGGAGTGTAACAAGTGGGGGCATCTAGTCGCCAAGTGTACCAGTAAGATGGTCCCTTGTTCTCCGGTCAAGCTCTTGTGGCGTGAGGCCACTGAGAATCAGGATATTTGCATGGGTTCTACTTTAGGGCGAGTTGTGTCTGATGTGCTTGGGAAAGAGAAGGCATCTCTGGAGAAAAGCTTGATCACGGCAGAGGCTATTAAGGAAGAGTCAGGGGGTCGTCCAGGGGATGGGTCAGGAGACGTAGTTAATGTTGATTTGGAGAAAATTGTGGCTACAGAGCAGTCGTGTGATCATCAAGGTTTGGTGAGTGATTCAGTTGTTGTGGCTGATCAGGTTGGGGAGAGGGAATGGACAACTGTTTCGCCAGCTAAGCAGCATAGAAATGTGGAGGGTTTGCTGAGTCCTCAGGCTCGTGAAGAGTGTCCGGTAGTTTCTCCTTCGCGGTTTGCAATTTTAGAAGGATTGGAGGAGGGGGA
>OVAN01002952.1:0-31072 GCA_900406275.1 Anastatica hierochuntica
TTTTTTTTTTTTTTTTTTGAAAATTTTCCAATCTCTTCGTAGTTGTCAGATTCAGAGAGCTCCGACGGAAAACGCTTTCTCATCGGCGAGGAAGAATCTCGATCACGTTTCTTCTTCTTCTTCTGTTAATCTCTTTGAGCTTGAGGGTTTCTTCTGATTCCATAGACGAATCTGGAGGAGGAGGAAGAAGAAGAAGAGTGATCGAAGCGAGAAATGAGCAAAACTTGATATGGGTTGTTCAATTATCCGATCTCCATTTCAGCGTTCATCATCCTGAAAGAGCCCTTGATTTCAAAAACATAATTGGTCCTGTTCTCTCTTTGATCAACCCTTCTCTCGTTCTAATCACTGGTGATCTCACAGGTTCATCTCTCTCTCTCTCTCTCTCCTCTGAATCTTCAACTTTGATTGTTTGCTCTGTTTGGTCGAAAAAGGTTGAATCTTTAGATTCGTGAAGCATTAGGGCTAAAAGATTGAATCTTTAGGTCTTTGTCTTTGAACGATTTTGCTTATAAGCTCTAGTTTTGTGAGAACTTGATGGTTGAATATCTTCCTTTAATCAGATGGGAAAAGTAAAGACTTGTTAACAATGAAGCAAAATGAAGAAGAGTGGTTAGAACATGAGAGTGTGATGGTTGAATATCTTCCTTCAAACTGATTACACCTAAAGCTCCTGCTTTGATTTGAGGATTTTTGGATGTATACAAGAAGAGATTATGGGTTCTATAGGAAAATAAATTCTTTGTTCCAAAGTTGTTGACTTCCTTGTTGCAACCTTTAGTTTGTGTGTCTTTTGAACCCCACACACACAAGGACCAACAAACCTTTGTAACACTTTTATCAAGTTTTTGTATGTTTTTGCTCATTCAAATTTATAAACATCTTCAAAGAAAAATTTATGAAATTTGCGATATCCAATATCCAACTTGAGAAATCATATAGTTTCTGCATCGTTTATTAGTCCTCTCTCTTGTTTTGGACTGAGATCTTAATCATCAATTTTATAGATGAAGGCAACTTGGTGATTTTGTTTATTTGATAATCAAAATCACACACTATCATATTCCAAATCCGAAAACTGCACGGATCCTGTGGAATATAAGATCTCTCCATCCTCTCTCGGTGTTTTCCACCACAGTCGCATTCCCGTATCTGCATCAACAGAGAAAACATAAGTTTACTCCAAGAAAGCCACATTTCAACAACAGAGATACGCAGACACGCATGTGACCATGAAGTTAACACGCCTCTAAGATGTTTGGTTCACATGAGGAGGAATCAGAAAAGTTACTTTCCGGGCTTTTCTAGTTCCAAAGTTCTAATTCAAATCAAGAGCAGTTCACTAGAGGGGCGGCGTAAGGCTACATAAACAAAGTTAATCAGTGGCAAGGAACAATGGTGTCTAGTCTTTGGGAAAGTTAAATCGCTAAAGATGGCTTTTCGAGAGTCGGGGATTCTCTTATACATTCTATTGGTTCTAGTTTTGTACTTTTATCTAAAACAACATTTCCACATTACAGAAGAATACATTCTACCAAACACACAACATGTCACTCAACAATTCTTTCCACTTCACGGATGACGAAAAAACGAGTCAAGAGCTAAAACCTTAAAAGCTACATTCTATTTATCCAGATTCCAAAGTTCAGACTAATATAGGTGATACCAGAATCCCTCGAGTGAATAACAAACACTAACCTGTCTTCTTCAGGAACGTCAGTGTGAGTAAGATTGACAATGGTAACTCCTGGTTCCGGCTCTTCAAAAGCGAGCTTCACCTGAAATGCCAAAGCAAAAAAAGCCAATAAGCCAACCACAATCAAATCGAAATCACGGTATCACATTTTGCCATCACACAAAGAACACAATCACTAAACTAACCGTTGAATCAAGACCATCAGGCCAGCTCCCAAATCTCCACTTCTGAACAATCAACTTGCCTTCTTCTAACTCCACATTCATTCCAGTAACCGAACCATCGAAAACGCTAATCGTCCCATTCACATCTCTACTAATCTTAGCATTGCTCTGTGTGAAACCTTTCCAACGATTCTCATCCATTAAGATCTCATACAAATCCTTAGCTCTACAATTAAACTTCTCACTCATAGTAATCGTCTTAAACCCTTCCTTCATCTTCTTCTTCACTACCTTCTTCTCCTCCACCGCAGCCGATACCGCCGGGGAAGCACCACACTTACCTGATGTAGCCGCCGCCGCCGCCGATTTTGGGGCAACTTTTTTCGACTCAAGCTCCTCCTGGCAAGGACCTCCTTTCGCCATAGCTTCCACATAGATCCTAACCTTATCAAGAATAATCGATTTCCCTTTCGAAACCATCGCTTCCTTCAACGTTTTCCCGATCGGTCCTTCATCTTTAACCGAAAACCTAATCTCCGGATCTTCATCGGCGTTCTCATCGGAGATATACGGCATCTCCACCAATCCCTCCGCCTTCAACAACGTCTTCCCTTCTCCATCTTTAGCTTCACCTTCCCAAGATAAAGATACATTAAGCTCATACCCAGGTATAATCTTCCCTTTCCTCACATTAACATAAGCTTCGCCTTCAACTTTCTCGATCTTATTGACTTTGATAAAGAGATTTCCTTCGCCGGAGAGTACGACGGCGCCGGAGAATTGCTTGTTGAAGAAATTTCGAGACCATTCAAGACAATTAGTTTCGGCCCAGTGCCAGTTATGGACATTGGTGCCATCAGGTCTGTCCTCTACGATCCATCGCTTATCGCCTTCGCCGAACTTCGCCATGGAACTTGAGCTACTTGAGTTTTAGCGACTGAGAACGGAGAAGAGAGATCGATTTCGCCGAGATTTGGGAAGCAGGAGCAGCGGCAGCTGAAATTAGGAGAATCTATATATATATATGGACTTAGAGCAAACGAAGAAGCCTCTAGAAAAAGGTTTTTATTTTAGTAAAACCTTTTTCCATTTTTAAGTTGAAAATTACATTATTATTTTTTTTAAATTCCAAAAAAATTCGGACTGATCCACTATACTAAAAATTTTCACCTAAATCGATTACTTTTCTTCGTGATTGTTTGATTAATTTCATGTAAATATAATTTTTCTAACCGCATCACTATTTTAATTTATCAAATTGAACTTTTAAATAAAATTGACTACTAAAACTAAACAAAAATATATAGAACAATCAAATTTATAAATTTATTAGAACCGATTTAAATTAAAAATATCAAAATAATCAAATATTAATCAGTGATTAATATTCGTTTCCTCTCCGATTTTTTTTTCAATTAAGTGTTATTAGGTGTTATGTCCAAATTCGATAGTCTACTTATATCTTTCCTTAAAAGTATTTTTAGCAAACCAATAATAATTTTTATATTATAAATTGATTTATCAAAATAATTTATATAAAAATAAATGAATTATTTTAGAAAATATAATAGTTTTATGTCAAAAAAGCTATTGAAATTTAAATCTAGTATATATGGTAAAATAGTCTATATATTATTTTTTACTGCGAGGATATTACAAACGATTTATGTTAATAATAACGAAAAATTGTCATTAGGTTTAAAAAGATTTATATTAATAATCTTCTTAGCTTAATTGTCTCAGACAACAACATAACCATCACCCGCCAAATAACAAAGAAGAACACTTAACAAAAAAAAAAGAGTCAAAGCTTTTTTGATTTCGGTTTCGATAATGAAAACGCCGCCTCGTCGATCGAATTCGAAGCGGGTCGATCTTGAATCCGAACCCAATGTTACAACTCCACTGGCCTTACGTGCACGAGACAAGAACCATTCAAAGACTCGACCTTTTCGGGTCAGACCCGAATACCCACTTGCTCTGACCCGCACCACCACCACCACCGCCGTGATGAAGCTAATGCCTCCGGAGTTTTTCCAAATCGATTCCCTTGATCTCGCGCCGCGGTTGCTCGGAAAGTTCCTTAAGAGAGATAATGTTGTACTGCGAATCACAGAGGTCAGAGACACCAATTCCATTTAGGGTTTTTTAAAAATCTGATTAGATTGTTTGTAAAATGGTTTTGATTTTGAATTGAGAAAGATTGAAACTTTTGTAAATTTGTTGTTTTCTTTGAAAGGTTGAAGCTTATAGACCAAATGATTCAGCTTGCCATGGAAGATTTGGTGTTACTCCAAGGACTGCTCCAGTTGTGAGTTTCTTCATTTTTCTTGTAAGACTCGTTACATTACATGTCAGGCCACTCTTTGAAATGCTGCGGTTTCTTCGACATTTTTTGTGTTTTTAGTTTGGACCAGGAGGGCATGCTTATGTTTATTTATGTTATGGTTTGCATATGATGCTCAATATTGTTGCTGATAAGGAAGGTGTTGGAGCCGCTGTTTTGATACGCTCTTGCTCTCCTGTTACCGGTAATAGTAATCTGTTCGTGATATATACATTTAAACATTTCTGATTCTTCGGCACTGAAAGTTGTATTGGTCAGCCTTTCGCAATCTTTTGTTGCCTTAAAGGGTGATGGTAATTGCAGGATTGGAGACTATACAAGAGCGTCGTGGCCAGAAAACCGACAAACCCGTTCTTCTAAATGGACCAGGAAAGGTTAGTCTGATCTCTATACCTTAATCTACACAATGCATCAAGCCCTACAAACCCACAATGTAGAGATTCACTTACTCTACATTTCCTATGTTCTTCAATAGATGAGAAGTAGTCGAAAGTGTCTTTGCATAATCAGCCTTTTATCTGCGGTTCTCGTAGGTGGGACAAGCACTTGGACTCTCAACAGAGTGGTCTCATCATCCTCTTTATTCTCCTGGTAAGTCCACACACCAAATCAGTAAATGAATTTTCCGATCACAAGAGACTCTCTTTCTCTTCGTAGTAAAAAAAATGTATGAACACAGGAGGGTTGGAGCTTCTGGATGGAGGAGAAGATGTCGAAAAAGTAATGGTTGGTCCTCGCGTTGGGATAGATTACGCGTTGCCTGAACATGTTAACGCGTTGTGGAGATTTGCTATCGCAGACACTCCATGGATAAGTGCTCCTAAGAACACTCTTAAGCCTCTCTAACTTCAACCCCAAAACTCCTTTTTAGCCTCTTCTTTTTGTTTAAGATTGTAAATTTGGGTTTTGTAGTAAGAAAAACAAATAGTGGGAACATTTTGTAATACTAGAAAAAGATTGGTAAAAAGTGAAAATTAAATTTTTTAAAAGTTACCCGAAACTTTGCTAATTTCTTTCTTTAGCCCTCTCTTGTTTTTTTCTAAATCTCGAGTGAGAAGAGTGTGTCTCTGCAACAATGGCGACTACGATTCCACTCTTCGCGTCTTTCAAATATGCCGATAGCTTAACCGTCGTCGGAATCTCTTTCTGCACGGCGTTAGTTTGTGAAGCCATCTCGTGGATCTTAATCTACCGCACAAGCTCCTACATATCATTGAAATACTCCATTGACAAAGCCGCGAAGAAACTCGAGACGATGAAGACGGAGAATCCATCATCGAAGCTAACAATCAAAAAATCGAAGACGAAGAAGATCGATCGCGTTGAAACTAGCCTCAAGGAATCAAGCCGAGATCTATCTCTCTTCAAGTTCAAATCAGGCGCCGTTGTGGCGTTGGTTCTCTTCGTCGTCTTCGGGTTGCTCAATTCCTTATTCGAAGGTAAAGTCGTCGCGAAGCTTCCTTTTCATCCGATAACGATCGTGAAGAAGATGACTCACAGAGGATTGAAAGGTGATGATCCTACTGATTGTTCCATGGCTTTTCTTTACTTGTTGTGTTCCATTAGCATCAGAACGAATTTGCAGAAGTTTCTAGGGTTTGCTCCGCCGCGTGGAGCTGCTGGTTCTGGATTGTTCCCAATGCCAGATCCTAAGACCAACTGATCAATCTGTCTGTATGCATCACTCTTTTGCTTTCTTCGTTTTGAACAATCTGATGAATTTTCATGATAAGAAACATCATAGTTCTGTCTTCATTGTATCGAAATGATTGATAAGAAATCTCAGAATCAAAGGCACGGCAATGTTTGCTTTAGCAAAGAAACTCAAGCTGATAAAGAAGACTATTCGTCAATTCAACAGAGAGCATTACTCAAACCTTGAAAAAAGAGTGCAAGAGGCTAAATGCAAGTTATTAGACTGTCAGAAAGAGTTTCTTAACAACCCGTCCTCTTTTCTGGCTACGCAGGAGAAACTTGCTTACAAGAATTGGATGCACCTAGCTGAAGCAGAAGAAAAATTCCTTTGTCAGAAATCTCGAATTACATGGTTAGCATACGAATTTCTTCCATAGAATGGCTGCTGAAAGAAGAGCTCAAAACCAAATTCATTATCTTATTGATTCGCAAGGGAAGAAAATTGAAAAGAAGGAAGAGTTGGAGGACCATTGTGTCCAGTTTTATAATGATCTTCTTGGGGGTGACTCTGGGACGTTCTCTCGCGAAGATGCTGATCTGATTGACTCTCTATCTACATTCAAGTGCTCAGATGCGCAGAAAAGATCTCTTGCTATGATGCCAACTTCTAAAGAAATCAAAGACATTTTTATTTAGCCTGCCGAGAAAGAAAACTCCAGGTCCTGATGGGTTCAATGTTGAGTTCTTTGTGGCAGCTTGGAGTTTCATGGGAGAGGACATTATCAAGGCAGTAAAGGAGTTTTTCTCTTCAGGTTGTCTCCTCAAGCAACTGAATTCAACAGTTATAGCTCTCATCCCCAAACACACAAATGCAAACAAAATTGTAGATTACAGACCTATATCACTTTGCAACGTGATATACAAAGTAATCTCTAAGCTTCTAGCCAAAAAATTGGAAAGGATTCTGCCGGAGATGATCTCTGCCTCTCAATCCGCTTTCGTCAAAGGAAGGCTTCTCCTTGAAAACGTGCTGCTTGCATTGGAATTAGTCCAAGGTTTCAACCAAAAAAATTGTCCAAGAAGTGGGATGTTAAAAGTTGATCTAAAGAAAGCTTTTGATTCCGTAAGCTGGGAGTTTATCATTCAGGTGTTAAAATCTTCCGGCTTTCCTGATACTTTCGTAAGATGGATTGTTCAATGCATCACAACAACCTCCTTTTCTGTGAATGTCAATGGAGATCTTTCAGGTTATTTCAAAGGTGCCAGAGGATTAAGGCAGGGAGACCCTCTCTCTCCGTACCTCTTTGTTATTGCTATGGAGATCTTGGATAAAATTCTGGCTAGAAACTTTGAGGCAGGAACCATTGGGTACCACCCAAAAGGAAAGGACCCGAAAATAACACATCTTGCTTTCGCAGATGATGTTATGATTTTTTGATGGATCCAATCACTCCCTTGAAGGCATCTCCACCTCTCTTCACACCTTTCATGATCTGTCTGGACTCTCAATGAATCAAAGTAAGTCGGCAGTTTATCTTGCAAATGTGACACCTCAGGAAGCAGAAGAAATCTCGGCCCAATCAGGTTTTATAAAAGGCAATTTCCCCTTCAGGTATCTTGGACTTCCTCTGTTCCACAGAAAGCTGAGAAAAGCGGAATACTCCCCTCTGCTAGATGCCATCTCTACAAACACTGGTCTTCAAAGACCCTGACATTCGCAGGGAGACTACAGCTAATCTCAACGGTTATCGCAAGTACGATGAATTTCTGGTTCTCCGTTTTTCCCCTTCCTAAAACCTGTTTGAAGGAGATAGAAAGCTTATGCATCAGGTTCTTGTGGAAAGGAGACATAAATAGTAAGGGAGGAGCAAAGGTCTCTTGGAAAATATGCTGCTTACCTAAAGAGGAGGGAGGGCTTGGTCTGAGAAACTTCAAGATCTGGAATACTACCCTGACATTGAAACTAATATGGCTCCTTTTCGCCATGGACTCCTTGTGGGTCACATGGAACAAAAACCACAGATTGAAGAGGAAGTCTTTTTGGGACATTGAAGAAGATTCTAATGCATCTTGGATATGGAAATCTCTTCTAGCTTTAAGACCCCTTGCTAAAAAATTCATAAGATGTGTCGTTGGGAATGGAAAAAAGTCAAGCTATTGGTTTGATCACTGGTTCTAAGAAGGTCCATTGATTGAGATTATTGGGACCCAAGGGCCAAGACTAATGGGGATAAATGTTGATTCAAAAGTGGTAGAAGGTTGCACACCCTCTGGATGGAAACTTCCGTCGGCCAGAACAAGAAACCAATCACTGAGCTTATTGAGAGATCATCTTCTTCTTATTGCTCCTCCAAACGACAATAGAGGGGAAGATTCTTACAGGTGGGTTTTAAACTCATATTCAAGCTCCCAATTTAATGCAAAAAAGACTTGGAATGTGCTAAGGGAAACGGAGGTTTGCAAAGATTGGGCTAAGCTGGTTTGGTACAAAGGATACATCCCTAAAATTGCTTTCAGTTTCTGGGTTTGCAATATGGATAGACTACCTGTTAGATCAAGGCTTCATGCTTGGGGTGTCAACACTTCAGAAGCTTGCTTGTTGTGTTGTAATGGTGAAGAGACTAGAGATCATATTTTCCTCACATGTGATTACTCTCAGCAGGTATGGAATCAGATTTTGCTAAGACTACGAGCTCCAAGAGGGATGTTCATTAACTGGCACACCTTGATTTCGTGGCTTAAAGGCGCAAGGAATAAGAAACAGAAGCTGCTGCAACTAATTGTGGTTCAATCAACCATCTATCTCCTTTGGAAGGAAAGAAATGCAAGGCTTCATAGCGATGAAACGACTACTCCTGATGTCCTTTTCAAAAACATTGATCGGAATGTACGAGACATCATCCTCGCAAGGATGGCGCGCAAGAGTTTCATAGGACTTTTATGCCTCTGGTTCCAGCATGGTTGACTAAATATCTTCAACTTTTGTTGTTTCACTAAAATTTTCATCTGGGCTTTTTTATATTTTTTTGGGCCTACTGAAATCTCTTCTTCATTGATGTAAAAGTTCCATTATAATTAATTCACATATATTCAAAAAAAAAAAATGATTGATAGGTCTACGGTGTTTCAGAGATTGAGGTCGGAGATTTCAGAATCGGCTCCTTGAGATGTTCTCAAGTTAGAAACAAGAACCCACATGGTAGCAAGTTCATTTGCCAAATATGTTTCTCTCTGCTTTGATTCTTTTTGCTATCCTTTCGAGTTCAGCTTCTTTTCGACAAATGCAGCTTCATATGAGAGCTCGCGGTCTTTGCTTATCCTTAGTTCTCTTTTCAGCTCCATTGATGAGATGTGTTGTTCTTGCCTCTTTGCAAGACTCTCTCTTCTTCCATTGTTGTTGTTGTTGGTCCTGTCTTGTTACTATGCTGTGTGACTGAGCTCTTATGTGTTGCTCTCTCAGCTGCTAGTCGCTCGTTCTGATTCATAAGCTTTGAAACTACTTCAGATAATGCCTTGGGTTCAACCGCAGCTGCCGATGCAAAACCTTTTGCATATGAACCCTCTTCCGGTTTTTGGCGTTCCAGCTGCTTCTTCGATTCACTTAGTTACTTACCTTTCTTTTTCAGCTCTTCGTTCTTAGTTTCCTTTCGTGTCAAAAAGCAAACAGAGTTTGTTTAAGAATCGCAAAGCTATATTTAGAAGATTGATGAAATGCACAAAGAGACTTGTGCTAGTTCCAGAGCATCAAAGAGCTCCTGCTTTAGGTTTGCAACTTCTTCTTTCAGTACTTAGCATTTCACATGTCTGCGGAAAAGACTTAACCGGTCTAGAAGTGAAGGTGGGTTAGCTTCTCTTGGTTTAGGTCTAATGAAGATGGAGATATGACATTTGAGAAGGTTTGAGTTTTTACAAAGCATAATGTTGATTGTTGCGTGTGGGGGAAGTTTTGAGTACCTTGCTATATACGTAACCGTAATGCATTAAAACATAAGCACCAAGTTTGATATTAGTTTAGTCCTCCAACACGATTACACATAGAATTAGAAAAAAAGAAAAGAAAAGAAAACGATCAAACAAAGGTTATGATTCGGTTTGATCCGGTTTAGCTAGATTTTGATACTTTAAGCTCTTCCTTTCAAGACATGTCTTCTTAAACCGGGAATGTGAACATTTGTAATGTAATCTTTCCAGTTAATGCTTCCAACATCAAACCCAAACTCTCTCTTCTCTTCTTCAGACATATCCTCCATTAATCTCTGTGTATTGCTATTATCAAATCTACACCAAAAGTAAAACCATCAACAACAGAAAAAGATTCAAGATCTGTCCGTTAGTCTAAGGCTGGACATATTAACCATAACCGAAAAATCGAACCGAAGAAAACAAAACCGAAAACGGCTTTTTAAATTATCTTGAATGGTTGCTAAACCGAATTGAAATATTTCGTCTATCCTAAAATAATCTAGAGGTGGGACCTATTAACCATAACCGAAAAACCAAACCGAAGAACTTAAAAAACAGAACATAAAACTTTTGAGTGGTATCATATTTTAAAAACCAAACCGAAAACCAAAACCGAACTTAAAACAAAATTTTAAAGTATTTTAATGATTACTACTTTGGAAAAACCGAAAGAGTCTGGACCGAAATATTTTAGGTATCCGAATCCGAAAATAACCGAAAATATCCGAAAAATCGAGAAAAAAACCCCAAACTTGGGTCTTAGAATTTAGAATGTGGTTGGTTTTTAGTTCTTACCTTCCACCATAGAAAGTGTATGGCTCATAAATAGTAGCAAGATGTTTAGCTTGTTCAACAGATTTCTTGCATATAAACTTAAGCTTCTGCATCATCTTACTATCCGGCGATGAGCTCATACCACTCATCAACCCGCTTCGTTCTTGAGCATCTTTCCACAAATGATCCGAAAAATCATCAACCGAATCGAAAAGTTTCATCAAACGTACCATAATAGGAACACCTTTTGAGTCCAAACAAGGTGAAGATTTGTAATGGTTATAAAGTAGCTCTGCTAATTCCTCGAAAACCAGCGGATTTATCGCTGAAGAAGCGATCTGATACACGTTTATATCGCGTTCTTGATCATCCGTTGTTTCCATTCTTCCATGCTTTGCTATAGCAGCTAATGTTGCATTAACAACCATATCAGCAGGAACCACATCAAGAACTCCTTTTGGATTCACTAGAAAACCCGTAAGCTGTCCTTTTCCGTAACATAAAACTATTGGATCCATCATTCTGAAACAAAATCGAAGAAAGAATCAGTTTTCGATTTTTCTACATTCTGTTTATATATATATATATTTGTGTAGATTTCACCTGTTTCCTTCCATCCATCCAGGGAAAGGATCTTTATAAGTGCTTTCGATAACGCTAGGCCGAATAATAACAACAGGCACGTCGCCTCGGGTGCTATTGATCATCATTTCTCCCATTGCTTTAGTGAAAACATAAGTATCTTGCCATCCATATGATCTTGCTCTGTTTTTATGATTTGTGTTTGCAAGTATTTAAGCGACAAATCGATGTAGCTAAAGCCGAAGATTTAGATTTTTGTTACCTCTCTAGACCGAGTTCCTTCATCTTCTGATGTTGAGTACCTTCTCTAGCAGTATCAAAAGCTAGCTTCATCTCTTTATCAACATCTAATGCTTTTCGATTTCCTTCAAGGAAGTTCTCAGTTGCTATACAATCTCCCATCGAGAACGGTTTCTCCATTACTCTTCCTTGTCTTTGTCCATTCACATAAGCTACACAAAGATTCTTTTTTCAAATGAAAAAGCTTAAACATCACAACTTCTCTCTGTTTTTCTCCATTCACTTACCTGTGGATACTTGCAAGAAAAGTTTGAGTTTCTTGCACTTCTTGGCGAATCCCATGAGATTAACAGGTCCTCTTGTGTTTATGTCCAAAGCAACATCATATCTACAATCTCCACCATGAAGACAACAAGATGTTATCTAGATAACGAAACAAGAGAACCCGAAAGCGCATAATCTAAACATTTTTTTCCAACTAACCTTTCATCAAAGGTTGTATTAGCAGCAGAATTGATAATCACATCAACTTCTTTAGCAATCTCCTCTGCTGAATCATCTTGCAACCCAATGTTTGAGTCGCAAATGTTTCCCGTCACAGGAACAAGCTTGGATAACATAAAAGACATGTAAGAAGCTCCATGAGTCTCTCTTAGAGTATTGAAAAGCTCTGTATCTAACACCTGAAAAAAGCAGAGCAAATCCAATGAGAACAAGAGTTATGCACATAACTTGACTAAGAAAGAATCAAAAGCAAAGAGAACATACCTCTTTCTTTAACCGTTCAATCGCGGCTTCTTTGTTCTTGGCTTTAATCAAAAGATATATCTTCCCAACATCAGGAGCCATTCTCAAGACTTTCTCAATCAACACTAGAAGATATCAAAACAAATATGATTCAGAGACACAAACAATTGTAGGAATGTGTTAAAAGCTTTTATACCTTTCGCTAAGAAACCGGTTGATCCAGTGATAAGAAACTTTTTCCCTTGAAGGAAACTGATAATGCCAAGTCCTTCTTTCACTCCTATCGTTGCAGCGCCATTTAAAGGCATCAAAGTCTTTACTCCATTCATCTCAATGCCTCTCCCATTTCCATTTGGAGATAGGACTAATGTCTCAGCATCCATAGTCGGCGAAGAACTTTGTTCCCTTATCAATACTTGACCTCTATCTTTTAAAAGCGAAGAAACCCGAATAGGCCTCTCTGGTTTGTTGTTTCTTCCACCATCATCACCTCCACCGCCTACACGGCACCATGTAAGGCCTAACCTCTTCTTCTCCTTAACAAATGTAGACCAGTCGCGACGATTGTACAACCTAGTAAAGTTTCTTGATGCAGCAATGGAGGAAGAAGAAGAAGAAGAACTCAAGAAGAGAGCTTCCATCACAAACTAAAAAGCAAGAAAGAGAGAAAATGTCATTTTCTTAATCAGTTGACCTTTGTACAAATTCTATAAACACAAATTGCATTTCATAAATTTCTATTGTTTGTTTTGAGGGAAAAAACAGAAACTTGATGGTTAAGAAATTGGTGACTTGTAATATACTTAACCTAGAAAAATCATACCTTTTTGATTGATGAGCTAACAAGAATATACTTTGGAATTAGAAAGAGATTAAGTAAACCAAGAAATATATTTTTATCTTTTTTATTGTTAAGAGAGAAGCAAGTGTGAGTTTTGTTTTTATAAGAAGATTGAAAGATTGGTTGGTTCTAAGGAACAAAGATGATGAAAAAACTTTCTCTGTTTTATAGGAAAATAAATAGTTTAAAAATTAAGTGAATCCGAAGATTTTGCATTACAATCTTTCTCCCTTCAACATTTTGATCAGGTTCCATACACGTGATTTAGATTTTTATTTTTTGGTCGGCAAGTGGAAATGATAAAGAAACATGTAAGGGTCGGCAAATAACTCGGATCCGAAAAACCGAACCGGATCCAAACCGAATAAGACGGAATCGAACCGATCCGAATCCGAATGGTTCTTAAATTATAATGTGTTGAGTACCCGAACCGAATTGAAACCAAACGAGTATCTGGATATATATATGATTTTATACACATTTCCCGATTTTATAAATAAAAATTGATTTTTATATTATTTTCTTTGATTTTTTTGAGTAAATTGGTTACTCTCGCATAATTCGAATTTTTTTCGCGTTTTTTGGTTTGCGGGTCTAGTTCGATTATTTTCAAAATTTCGAAAACCAACTCCAATCGATCCGGACTCTAACCGAAACCGATCATAAATTCAGCTGGTTTTTAAACGGATTTTATATAGGTAGACTCGAACTACCCGAAACTGGTGCGAGGAACGTAATGCCCATCCCTATAAACAGATTGGGACCAGAAAGATTACAACCAAATTAAATGAAGATTATGGGCCAATTAATAATAGGAAACATTTGGTAAAGAAAGAGACACGTAGTTCCCATAACTTTTCTCCACAACATAAGCGTCTTCTTTCTTAGCACACACTTGTCACCATTGTCAGAATGTTCCCTTGAGCAGTACCGGTCCGACATTTTCAAAATTTTTATAGGCATAATTAAAAGTTTGTGCCTATGTTCCGGACCTACTCTGCCCTTGAGATTTGCTTCTGACGGTGGCTGTAAAGTCTACTCCATCGTTAATTGAAGACCTGCTCCGCCGTAGAACTAACTCTATGGTTGATACAAAACATCGTTTCCGAACTTAGTTCTTCACCGGAACCAGATATTTATACTCATAGCCACCACACTATCTCTTTTCTCCTTCGACGCTTCCGCCAAAAGCAAGCTAAGATCTCTTTGAGATTTAGTTTGAACTAACGTCAATAAACTCCAAACACAGTCGGAGATTATGGCAAAAGCCGAAGAGTACTGTCCCCGGATATAGCCGACGATGAATCCAAAACGAAACTGAAAAGCTCAGACCACGGCGGAAACACCACCATAAACCCAAACTCTGATCAGAAACTTCTCGAAAGGATTTAGAGAGAGAAAACCAGAGAGACGTGACTGAGATTTTCATTGGCTGGTGTTGAGACTAAAAAGTCGAACGCTTTGAAGAGTAAACAAACCCATATAGACCAAAGAGTAAAACTACGACAAGTTAAGCAATGTAGAGATCTCCATAACAAAACACTACCGGACCCACCGATTACGACTCTCATCGGTCGATGGAGAAGTTATCGGCGGGTATGGCAACGGCTATAAACAACGACTAATGTTTTACAGCTAAAACCGAACCACGCATTACCTCTACTACAAACAGTCTCAAGTCCTAAATCACAAATGCTTATTCATATGATACTAACTCCCCACACCAGACCTCATCACATGCTTAGGTCTATAACAAGTCACCTTCAGTATCCGGGACTCCGGCTTCTGCTTCTTGATTCATACCGGGACCTTGAGCTTGACCTCGAACTTGAATATGATCGCTTCCTATTCCCAGGGGAAACCGACCTGCTAAAGATATATACTAATATGAGTATGTTATTGAGAAGCGCTTTGAGTGATCCTAACTTGGGTTTAAATGGTTACAAATTCGTAGTGAGATCATAATCAATCACTAATGATTTGGTAAAACAACTTCAGTTTTAAGGATTTACACATATCTGGAAAACTTAACCTGAAGTCTATAGTAGATTTGGTTATAACTATATTCCTCAAAACGAAAAAATCGAAAAAACACACGAGTAACGCACCTTGAATGGCGCCTTTCATCATATGGTGAGCGCGAATAGCTTCTTTTGTAGTCCGGTGAGCGCGAATAGCTTCTTCTTCTGTAGTCTGGTGAACGAGAATATCCGGGAGACCGGGAGTAACCATATGGAGATCTTGTAGATGTTCTGCCCCTGAAATTGACAATTCTGACTTCTTTAGTTGTTTCAGCAAACACAACACCAAAGCAAAGTTACTCAGGTGAAACAATTGTGATAAAGAGTTATTGTAATATGCTTGGAGAAGTTAAAGCTGAACCTTGATCGTTCTCGTTCTCTCATTTCGTAGGGCTTCTTCCTGTTTTCCTCGGCAAACACTACAGTTATTTCACGTCCAAGAAGAAGATACCCGTCTAAATGATACTTTGCATCCGCAGCATCAGCAGGATCATAGTACTGCACAAAACCGAACCCACGAGGCTCCCTGCAAGCTCATAGCGTCCCAAAGTGAGCATACTAATATCAAAACAAGTCCTTCCCTCCTAAGCAAAGTTACGAAAAATGGCAATACAGCACCGAAGAAGAAAACTTTAACCGCCCAAGGCAACCGAATACATCAAATATAAACAATCAGCTGGCTGCTAACCTTTTCGAAGCCATTGTACTAACTTCAACTTTGACCACAACATCTTCAAAATAATACGAAAAAACAAATTCCTTCTCAAACTGGAAGTGTTAAACTATCATCAACAGTTTCCACTTACCTGTATTCTTATCACTTCATTGATCTCATTCACGTTAATCTTCCTACTTCTTGATCTTCAACACTTACAATAAGACAACCAAACTTCGATAAACCAACAGTTCGTAGTAAAAACAATACAATCCATCGTAAACCGCAAATTCGCGCAAATGGACAGAACTAGATGGAGGGAGAGAAACATCTAGCACTCACCCAGTGTAATAATTGCGAGGTATATAGATATCCTTGAGTCGACCAAACCGCCCAAATGATCTACGAAGATCTTCTGGCCTGAAATTGTTTAGAAAGTGAGAGAGCATTTCACAAATGTCAAAAGGTGCAGACTTTCACCAATTCTTGTGTTTCCAAGCTTAATCAACTACACATAGTCATATGAGTCGTTTTATTACCTACAGTCGTGTCGGAGATTGCGAACCAACAGACTAGTCGGAGAATCTCTGCTTCGACCTCTGTAGTATCCGGCGGGACTTGGACTTCTGTATCTTCTTCCATAACTCCTTGGTGGTGAAGGACTGTAACTATACCTCCTCCCCATTATCACTATCAAATAAACCGATTCAAGGGTCAGCATAGAAACATTAACACCGCAGAGAGTAATTCATACAACGCGAAACATCGCAATCAAGTTACCAAATTAGCCTAACATATGATCCAACAGTCACCGAGTTTTATAAAAAAATGAGATTTTTTTGAATCAAGAACACTAATTCATTGCAGAATCGAACAAATTCATCATAGAAACGAACAAGTTCATGAAAATCATAAAAACCCAGAAAAGAAAAAAACATCAATGATCGTGAAACTAAAACCTGAAATCACACAACAAATTAATCTAGCATATGACATCGCAGATTTAATTCACCAAACATGAACATCGCAATCAAGTTACCAAAGAAATCTAACATATGATCCAATAGTCACCATTTTTAAAAAAATGAGACGAAAGATGAGGTTTTTTTGGAATCAAGAACGCAAAATCATGAAGATCATAAAAACCCAGAAGAGAAAAAGAATCAATGATCATGAAACTAAAACCTGAGATCACAAAACAAAGAAACGAAACTCGTTCGCGCCGATGCTCGCTGATCTTTCGCTCTCTCTTTCTCTCGATCTTTCTAGTTCAGAGAGACTCTTCAACGAGCTATGTGTATATTCGAGAATGTTCTAAAATGGGCCTATATAGTTAGGCCCATAACATGTCCACCTAAAAAAACTAAACCGGTCGGTTCTAAAAAGCTATTTCTTTTTAAAATCTGGTTAAAGTCGAACCGGGCGGTTAACCAAAAATTCTACAAAGCTTTTCTTCTTCGTAACCAGCTCGTCCCAATCCCATCGCGTCCGCCATTGGAGATATTTGTAGCTCCGTCGAAGAAAATTCTCAGTCGGAAACGTAATGATTCTACTAAGATCTCGCAGAAACCGTTTAATAAGAGCAAAGGACGATGTTGCGTCAACGTCTGATGCCATGGCTCTAAAGCTCGAAGATGTTCCCGATTTTCCTCGAGGTTTGTTTCTCTAATGCAATACTATTTTCAATTTCAATACAGCATGAACTAGCTAGCTTCATTTCTATTTTTTGATATTCTTCATTGATTGTTCATGTAGAGGCACTTCCCTGAGCGAAAAAAAGAGCGTAAGAAAATTTATGAAGAAGTTGATGTTGATGAGCGTGTTTCTAAGAGGAGTAGAGAGGGGGAAAATCTAAAAAGAGAGTCTATACCACCGATGTCGACGAATTGGGATCGGTTTTCGACGGTGGTTTCACCGGAAAAAAGCCGAGATATGCGAATAAGATTATCATTAAGGTATTAACTCGGAACTATCTGAAATGTTTGAGTTGTTTAATAAGCTGATGCCTGTGTCCGGCTTGATGACATTTTCATTGAGTAATACAGAAAGTATAGTTCTTTAGACTGAATTGGCGAACAGACCGATTTGTGTAGCTTTTAGATGCCCCCATAGTTTACTTTTGTAGCTCCCATTGGTGTTTTCTGCATCGTGGAATTTCGTACGACAGATTTTTAGTGTACATTGTGCTATCTAAACCTCCAGAGTCTATAGCTTGAGCAACATTATTGGGAAACAATAGTCAAGGTACTGATCCGTAGATGTACCATAGGATTGCAGTGACAAAAGTCAATGAATTTATGTTCTATCCTGTTTCGTTTTATCTAGATAGATTGTTTTGAAACCATTTGTTAGCGTTAGTTACACATGTGCATTGTTCAGTTGATGCACCAGAGTTATGATATTTTACTTTATTTATTACTATTGTATCTTTTTGTTTTTGTGGTAGGTTGGATTGTGCCATAAATCACAGCTTTCTGACGATCGTAGTAACGATGTGCAAGCTAGATATAAGGCTGGGGAAAGCGTCACTGCAAAGATTTTTAAGGTATGTGGTCAGTGGTCAGGAAGAATTGTTAATGTGTAGTCTGAGTTAGCCTGAACGTAGCTTTTCTGCGATTCATGTTATCATGTTTTAAGATCCCATTGGTCTATGTTTCAATGGAATATTAATGCTGTTTCTTTTCATTTTGGACCATAGCTTGACGAGGAAAAGTGATGTATATCGCTTGGGATGAAGAGTTCCTGTTTTATGAACGATGAAGATGTCAAGGAACAACCGCCTTATGAAGAAAATGCTAACGAAGCCAGCATGGAAATATGTGATTCAATCAATGATTTGAAGTCCGGAGTTCTTGCAGCAGTTGGTGATTTTGGGTTCCAGGAAACAAGCGGTGAAAGACATAGCGGGATGTCTCTGGTTCTTGCCCAATTAAAATCAAGGGCTTCTATCCCTCCGCTTGAGGTTGACCTTAACGGCATTGAGGAGCCAGAATTTGACAACCATCAGAATCAGAAACTACAAGGCGCCAATAAAGATGAAAAGAGCAAGAGAAGGGAAAAGAAAAAAGACAAGGAGTAAAGGTTGGCTATTTCTGTAGTTCTTGATTCGAAAGCTATATAGTGCTGTATATTTGGTTTCAACCCCTGCTGAAAAACTTCACTTGTGCAGAGAAAGAGAAATAGCGAAATTGGTTAGAATCTCTCCAAACCAACTTACAAGCTGCTGAAGGAAGATTGCTGGAGAATCATGCTCCCAAAAGTGTTGATGAATTTGAAAAATTGGTTAGAAGCTCTCCGGATAGCAGCTTTGTCTGGATAAAATATATGGCATTCATGCTCAGTTTGGCTGATATGAGAAAGCGAGGTCCATTGCTGAGAGGTAATTCTTCCTAACTTCTTTGTATCATTCGAGGAAAAGTGAAATGCTATGAAAGGAAGGGATACATACTGATACTGGTTGAGAACAGAAACTGTTTATTGAGATCCAATATCACTAAATTTAACCACCTAGATCTAATACTTGCTCTGTATAGTAATTATCTCTTAATTCGTTTTGTATATCTCTTCTGAAGGGCCTTGAGGACTATAAATATTCGTGAAGAAAAAGAGAAGCTAAAAAACATATGGGTTGCTTAAGTCCTCCAGAGGTAGATACTTAACTCCAAAGAAAGCTTTTTAGACGTTACTGATAAGAGGCTTTTTATATCGCTATCCTACCGTCGTGTTTGTTTCTCTTATCTAGGAAACTGTTAAGAGTGTTTGAAAGAGCCCGCCGATGCTGTTACCTGAAGAAAGTTCGCCGTGCCCTCTCAGGTGTGTATGAGAGGACAGAACAATATAACTTGGCTGGTAAGCTGCTTGATGAGATGATCAAGAAGTTCAAGCAATCATGCAAGGTACATTATGTTTGATTTACATCTTTTCAAAGCCAGGGTTGGTTCTTCGCTCTTTTAACAATATTTTTTATCTGATGTCTGCTTGTTAGATTTAACTAAGGAAAGAGCAAAGTTTTATGAAGCAAAACAAGGAAGACATTCAGTCGGTTGTAAATCGTGCCTTATTATGTCTTCCACGCCATAAGCAGATTAAATTCATATCGCAGACGGCTTTTCTCAAGTTCAAATGCGGAGTTGCAGATAGAAGGAGATCACAATTTGAAAGCGTTCTTAGTGAATATCCTAAGAGTACAGATTTGTGGAGTGTTTATCTTGACCAAGTTCGTTATATCTCCGCTTCTCCAAAACGTCAGTTTCATTGCCATCTTTGTAGCTTCCTTTAACTTGTAATTGTTGGGTTTGTCATGTACAGGAGATCTGGGAGAAGTGAATGTAACAAAGGGCTTTGGAGTATGTAGAGAGTACCTTGGCCTGAGATTTTGTTGTAACAAAGTAATACTATAGTTATGTGAAGCAGCCATTAAAACAAGGAAGTAGAGGTGAAATTGCATTAGGCGTAATGTTAAAAAAGAATGTAAAACAACAATGTTGAGATTACAAACATCCATTAAGATTACAATTTCTTAATAGATGAAGTTTGATTCATCCTACTGAACTGCCATCGCGAGGGTCGTGCTTTGTTTTCTTTTTCATTGGCAGGTCCCGGTGGATCTCCCCATGTTAATACATGGGGGAGAGTCGAACCATAGCGCCCGAGGTCTCCTACCATTGGCATATGACAGCTCTTGGTGGTTGTGCTTTGTATATTTCCTCTCCCTCTTATGAGAGGAAAAGAAAAACAAAGTGGCAGTGACAAGATCTGAATGATAACGGCGGTTTTAGCGGTGAAACCGCGTTGCGGTTACTACTGTGGTGTGAGCCGTAAAACATAAAATTCAAAAAAAGTTGCCCTTTGAACATATGTAATATCACTGTAAGAAAGGCATAAACATATATTTACAGAGAAAAAAAAACAAGAAACAGAGGAGGAGACCAAAGTTGTGGTAAGAGAAGAAGAGAACCGATTCTTGCGCCAAAACCAGAGGTGTCTTCCACTTTCTCTCTCTCTCTCTTTCTCTCTTTCTTCATTTTCTTCTTCCTTTGCTTCTTCATCTTGATATTGCCATTAGAGATTTTCTTACATCCTCTGTTTAGGACACGAAGCCTCTTAGGTAATTTTATGTTTTGTCTTCTCACATTTCTTTGATATTTGCTTGTGTAATCTGAACTTTGATCAAATTTCTTGATCTTGATGGATGTGTCGCTGTGATCGGATTTGGAATTCATAAATTCAAGAAAAGTCCAGAAATTTTTGATTTTAGGGTGTTTATGGAGTTTGTATCTGAAATGATAAATCTAATCTATCTCGATGCTTGTTCTTGATTTTGTGTGTCTGTTTTCTCCAGACGATTTCTTGATACATCAATGGACCCACCTGTGTCAGATCTTGAGAAAATTCAAGATCAGAAAGAAGGAGGACCTTCTTTTCACTGTGATCTTTACGATACACAAGTAGTTCACAAGATAGCTCAAGCTTTTCTCCCTGGTTTAGCCACTGCTTGTGTGGATAACACAACCGGAGATATCTTCAAGTCTCCAGGCTCTGTTGCTGCCGACATTCGAAAAGAAATGATCGATTATTTGACTACGAGAAGCGAAACTTTCGTTGCTGAACACATTGTTCTTCAAGGTGGTTCGGAGATTGAAGTTTCTCATGATCCGTATGACATTATATCTGACTTCATTGATGATTTTGCAACCTCCAAGAGGAATCTTTTCAGCCGGGTCTCGGGTTGGTTGCTTAGTGAGAGGAGAGAAGATAACATTGATGATTTCGCGCAAGAGATGGAGATAAATGGTTTCTGGTTGACTGATCAAAGAGAAGGTATCGCGCAGACTTTGCTTAAAAACGTCGATTTTAAAAGCATCTCTCATTGTGAAATGAAGTTCCAAAGCCAAGGAGAACTCGACGAGCATATGGTGAGTTGCGGGTATAGAACTATGAATTGTGAGAATGAGGGTTGCGCTGCGGTTTTCTCTGCGAATCAGTTGGAGAATCACGACTCGGTTTGCCCGTTTAAGATAATTCCTTGTGAGCAGAACTGCTCAGAGAGTATCATGAGGCGCGAAATGGATAGGCATTGTATAACTGTGTGTCCTATGAAACTTGTGAATTGTCCGTTTCATGCTGTTGGTTGTCTCGCCGATGTACATCAATGTGAGCTCCAACAACATCATTCGGATAAGTTAACCTCTCATTTGATGTACGTTCTCCGCAGTATCTACAAAGAAGCATCTCCGGATGATCTCCAACCCCGAGCTGAACAGATACAGCAGGTGAATTCTCAACAAATACGTTTTTTCGATAGTCCAGATCTTTCGGAGCTTTAAGCATAACTTTTTGTGGTATGTTGCAGTTATCTACTCGGTTATCTGAAGCTCGGAACGCGAGATCACTAACTAATATGGTCAAGGAGATTGATGCAAAGTTGGGGCCTTTAGAAATCAAACCAAAGAATGTTACTAACTCGGAATCCGATAAACCTGAAAATACAGAGAAGAAACCTTTAGAAGAAGAGACGAAAGAGAAAACGAAGAAAGCTGACTCGCCGAAGCAAACCCCGAGGGAAGCTAAGGGAGATGAAACGGTTCCAAAAGAAGCGGAGATCGTAGTAGATGAAAAAGCAAAGGCGGAAGAAGCGGTAAAGAAAGTTTCAGAAGCTGAGATAGCAGAGAATGTTAACGAAGACGGAGAATTAAAAGCTCGAAAGCTTTTAGAAATAGGTGAGTTCGTCAAGGAAGGAGACAACAACAACAACAACTCTGCATCTGATTTGTCAGAGAGAACTGAAACTAAAGCTCCAGAAGTTGTGGTAATGGATGAAGATAAAGAAGAAGAAGAAGAAGAAGAGAGAACAAATGAAACAAAAGGTTTAGAGATTGAAGTCAATAAAGAGACACACGAAGCTTCATCAAGAACAGTGATGGACAATGAAGAAGATGCAGAAAGAAGAGAGACAGTGAACTCAAGGACTCGCGCTTCTGATGAAGCTGAAGCATTGTCAAAGAGCACAGAAGGTTTCTCTAAAGCACAAGCTGAAACTGTACCAAGCTTGTCTTAACAACATCTTTTGTTGAGAGATCATTGGAGTGTGATTTTTTTTTTCTTTAAACAAAATTTTGTTTGTTTTTCTTTGTTGTCTGTTTGAAAATACTAATCTCTTTAAATTATCAAAATGTAATCCAATTTTGTATTTACTTAATTAACTCTATCTTTTCAATACTTTGTGGAATCTCTTTGACCTATAACTCAAATCAAATGTTTAAAAGCTTCTAAATCGCGTATATTATGGTCTCGAGTGTTGCGTGGAAAGCTGTTCAGTCTACAAGTGGTACAGATAAAAGAATTCGTCGAAAATTAATTAGTGTGGTGTCGAAAGAATTGTATTGTGGAGTCGTTCATCATAATCGTTCAAATTTATACAATTGAACCGGATGATATGTAAATTTGGTTTTTTATGTAAAATTAAAAGTTTTAGGCTTCTACGGATATATATTAAAAACTAAAGGGACCAGATTGCAAAATACCATCTCTTTTGGGGTGGTGCAAAAGAAAGTAACAGAGAGTAAGAGTTTTGTGTGGCTAGTGGCATCAATGGAGCTCTCGATTTCTCAATCACCGCGTCTTCGATTCTCGTCTCTCTCGCCTCATTCTTCAGCAGCTTCTCATCATCATCATCACCATCATAAGACTTCGTTGCATTTACCTGGGAAGCTCTTAAGCCGCCCTAAAAATGTTGGCTTCACGAGCTTATCAACTTCAAACATGCGGTCGAAATTTGTTTCAACTAGTTACAGAAAAATCTCGATCCGGGTAATGATTCTAGATTTGTTTGACTTTTAGTCAAAATGGGTTTCAAGAGATTCATTCATTCTCCGCAATATCAGACTTTGATTGCTTAAAAAAGTTGAAATCTTTCAAACTTTGCTTGGAGTTTGATGCTTTATCTGAAACTTGTTAGCTCAGAAAGTTGAAATCTTTATTGCAATTTCTTGGCTTTTGATTTACATTAGTTTCTTGAAGTTTCATATGTTCATTTTCAATGACACTCACAAAAAAGTAGATACTATCAGGCATGTTCTCAGGTTGGTGCTGCTGGATCCGATCCAGTTCTCGATAGAATCACGCGTTTTCAGAATGCTTGCTGGAGATTTCTTAGGCCTCATACAATCCGCGGAACGGCTTTAGGATCCACGTTAGTATATTTGATTAATGAAGTGCTCCTCTGTATATTACTTGCTCTCGTTTTTGCTTGACTGTGACTTTTAATGGCAGTGCCTTGGTGGCGAGAGCTTTGATAGAGAACACTCATTTGATAAAATGGAGTCTTGTACTCAAGGCACTTTCGGGTCTCCTTGCTCTTATATGCGGAAATGGTTATATAGTTGGCATCAATCAGATCTACGACATTGGAATTGACAAGTATGTTGGCACCATTACATGTAAATGTACATCGATCACCATTGTTATTTAATGTAGCATCACTAGCATGTTCTAGAGATTTGTGCAATGATTCTAAGCTATCTATCGAAACTCTTCATTGATTTGTGTCTACAATTTTTCTTTGTTTTGGTATCTTAAGGCTTGAGGAAAACATTGAACTGTAATTAGATTCTGTATCGTTTGCTTCCTGAAAGTATCATCGGTCTGCTCATATGTTATTCCTTTCTTAAGTTCAACCTTTTGGAGCAACTTGTGTGCAATGTGTTACTGAACATGAGTAACATGCACATGATTACTACATCCAAATTACTATATCATCTGACTTAATTTTGTTTGAATTTGAATTAATCTGTTTTGCAGAGTGAACAAACCATACTTGCCAATAGCAGCAGGAGATCTCTCGGTACAGTCTGCTTGGTTGCTGGTGATATTTTTTGCAATTGCAGGGCTGTTAGTTGTCGGATTCAACTTTGGTCCATTCATTACATGCCTATACTCTTTTGGCCTGTTTCTGGGAACCATCTATTCTGTTCCACCGTTTAGAATGAAAAGATTTCCAGTTGCAGCATTTCTAATTATCGCCACGGTAAGAGCTGATTTATGCTTCTCAATCTAATAATTCAACTATCACCATAGGTGATGTGACAATTCCGTAGCTTGGGAACTTTTAAATGGCATATACTAATTAACATATCTTGTTTGTCGACATTTCCTGTATCAGGTACGAGGTTTCCTTCTTAATTTTGGTGTCTACCATGCTACAAGAGCTGCTCTTGGACTTTCTTTTCAGTGGAGGTTAGTTATCAAATGTATGAATACAGTTTCAAAACATGTGATGGACCAATTGTTCTTTGATCTCATCATAACACAATGGAGAAATATGTATATTACTCAACTCTCTATTCAAATTTGCAGTGCACCCGTGGCTTTCATCACGTCCTTTGTGACATTGTTTGCGTTGGTCATTGCTATTACAAAAGATCTCCCTGATGTTGAAGGAGATCGCAAGTAAGTAATTGAATCGTATACCATCTTCTTTCCGCTCTTCGGTTCACCCATCCATTTTTATCCTGAACTGAACAGCTCATTCTCTTTAAGCGTTTGTTCAAGCATGTTTAATTGATCAATGCTTGTTCCGTTGATTGATTTTGAATAGGTTCCAAATATCAACCTTAGCAACAAAGCTTGGAGTGAGGAACATTGCGTTCCTCGGATCGGGACTTCTGCTAGTGAACTATATTGCTGCCATATCACTAGCTTTCTACATGCCTCAGGTCAACACAACTTCTCCCTTCAACTCTTTCGGTTAATCTAATCTAAGAACGGACACCGTTACTACAATTATCAGCTTGATAACATGTTTCCAAAGGTTTTGCTGCAATACTATCACCTCGAAACAACACCCTTCTATCCTTTTTAACATTTTACAGGTTTTTCGAGGTAGCTTAATGATTCCTGCGCATATGATCTTGGCCTCATGCTTGATTTTCCAGGTAATACACATCCCGAGATACACTTATTCATCGTACTTCGTATGATCAGCCTGACATAATGTCCCAACATTTCATTTAACGAAATGCGTAGTTTCCCTGCCATATTCATCAAATTTCATCGGTTTCTAACTTTTACTTGTTGTTGGTCTTCTCTTAGACATGGGTACTAGAAAAAGCAAACTACACAAAGGTAAAAAAAGCATCTTGCGCAAACATCGACTTGATATCACGAAATGATCTTGGAATGATCAATTTAGTGTTGATGCATCTCTAAATAAAGAAACTTTTCGTTGTGATTGTTTTGCAGGAAGCTATAGCAGGATATTACCGGTTTATATGGAATCTCTTTTACTCAGAGTATCTGTTGTTCCCTTTCCTCTAAGCTTTTAAATGGTGAGCATTTGCAGTTTTCTTTGTATATCTTTTCTTCCTCTTTTGTAGTTTTGAGTTTGGTTCTTGTACATTACTAAGTATAAGATGTCCTCTTGAATCTTGATATCTATAATGTTTGACCAATGCAAACGCTACCTTTTTTGAGCTTAAACCGTAAAAGAATAGTAAATCATAATCAAACCTAAAAATTCCATTCTACAACTGCTTAAACCGGACAAACCAATCCGAACCTAAAAATCGGGATATCTAGATCCGGATCCAAACCTCTGAAAATACGAATTTGTAGCGCGGATCGGAGTGGTTCAGTTAACCTGAATTGAATAGAAAGTTAACCGGCAACAAAATTAATCGGAAAACTACTCAGATGGACAAAATACTGAAAACCCGAATTTGAACCGGTACTATGTCTCTAAAACCGAGAGAACCGATGTCTAAAGAAATGAACCGGAATCGATCCGGTTACTGAATGGCCATCCTTACCACTCACTATGCAAAAATGTGGCGTTTGGAGACCCGTTCGGATTCGGGTTCGGTTTCATGACCTTAAGCCTCATTCAGATTTTTGAAAAGTTCGATTCGAGTTTGGTTTAGATTTTTGGAATTCGGTTTAGGATTAGTAAACTTTTAAAACCTGAGTACACCCGAAAAAATTTTGGGGTTCATGTTTTTCCGATCTCTTTAGATTTTTTCGAGTCTTTTCGGGTTCTTTGGATTTCGGGTTCAAATTCGATTCGGGGTTTTTTGGGTATTTGTTCGAGTTCAAGTCAGATTCGAGTGAAACCCCTAATCCCGAAATACCGCAGATGAAAACCGATCAGATACTTTCACAATTTTTCCGGATACGGGTTCTTCGGATCGAATTCGGTTCGGGTTTTCGGGTTCCGATAAAATGCACAGCTCTGTAGCTTTTAAGTTAACCAGCTAAACCAAAAAAAACCGTGAAACCCATTAAACCGGTTATTTACTGGAGGCCCATTTCATTTTGAAAGCTTCATCATTAGAGCCCAAAAACCCTAATTCCCAACCCATCTGTATATAAAATTTCTATTAGGGTTTTTGAGCTTCCTCCTCTTGAAGCTTTTTGTTCTGTACTCTCGCCGTCGTCGTCGTCGCCGTCGTCACTCTCCACCTGCGCGACACTAGCTAACGATCTCAGGTGATCTTCGTTTCATCGAATTCTCTCTTCATTACATTCTTCTCCGTTGCAGATTTTTGCTCATTACTCCATTTCTTCTCACAGCCATGGCCGCCGCCGACGTAGAAATCGAATCTCAGCTGCATCTTACCAACGAGGTCAAGCTCTTCAACCGTTGGACCTACGATGACGTTTCGGTAATTTCCTCATTTGCTCAATCTTAGCTTGCTTCGTCTGATACATTTTGAGATTTGGTTTGGAACCTTGCTTAGATGTGAGATAGGTAAGTACATTGGCTTTTTGATACAGTGTTTCCATTAGGATTCGCACCTTGCATCGCTTAGTATATAACCTTATGCTCTTGTTTCAGTGACTTGAGTATAGAGATTTTTCGAGCTCTGTAACGTAGCTGCAGGAACATTACCTTCTTCTAGATACTTTGTTTCGACATTTCTTGTGTGATTCGATGAAGATTGGTTCATTTTCTTTAGTGTCATGAGGTCTGATTCTTATTGTTTTCGTTGATTTTTCGGTTCTTGAAGGTGACAGATATCAGTCTTGTTGACTACATTGGAGTTCAGGCAGCTAAACATGCTACCTTTGTACCCCACACTGCCGGAAGATACTCGGTGAAGAGATTCAGGAAGGCTCAATGTCCCATTGTTGAGAGGCTAACAAACTCTCTCATGATGCACGGAAGGAACAACGGAAAGAAACTGATGGCTGTGAATATCATCAAGCACGCCATGGAGATCATCCACCTTTTGACTGACTTGAACCCAATTCAAGTCATCATCGACGCCATTGTTAACAGGTATAAAAAGCTTCTCATTTGCGAAAGCGAGCTGTTGCAACAATCACCGGTTCTTCTCATGATTGTATTTGCTTTTGATCGTTGAGCCAGTGGTCCGCGTGAAGATGCAACCAGGATTGGATCGGCTGGTGTTGTTAGGAGACAAGCCGTCGATATCTCTCCTTTAAGACGCGTTAACCAAGCTATCTTCTTGCTTACCACGGGTGCTCGTGAAGCCGCTTTCAGGAACATCAAGACTATTGCCGAGTGTCTTGCTGATGAGTTGATCAACGCAGCCAAGGGCTCTTCCAATAGGTAAAACTATTATCAATCACTTAATGACACTTAATGATTGTTCATTAGTGAAAGCTAATAGTAATATTGTCGTCTCTTGCAGCTATGCCATCAAGAAGAAAGATGAGATTGAAAGAGTCGCTAAAGCTAATCGTTAAAGGTTTGTCTTTTGCACTGAAGGTTACAATCTTTTCGACAATGAAAGTTTATGTTTTGTTTTCACTAGATTACAACATGTTTTAAGATGTTTTGCTCTTTTGTTTTGTGAAATTTTAATTTTGAATAGATAAAAAGTTTTGATGTTTTAAGCAATTTCACATCCGTTATTATCATTTCTTAAAGCAATCTTCAAAGCTCAACACTATATTTACAAGGAAAATAAAAACATAACCTTACTTTCGAAAACACAGAAACACAGTTTTGTTGCTATGTCTCTAATGTACAACCATGTGTTGCTTGTTACTTTACATCCTTTGGTGGCTTCACGATAAGGATCGGACACTTCGCGTGATGAGCACAGTAATCGCTAACGCTCCCAAGAAACGCTCTTCCGAAACGCATAAAATCAAACGAATCAAAACGCGGTTACAAGTTTTGAAGTTTGTCATTGGTATGTATATATACCTTTTGATCTTGCCAAGGCCGCGACTACCCATAACAAGAAGATCAACATGCATTTGCTCAACTGCTTGGCAAATCATGTCCTTAGCGTCGCCTTCGAGAACTAAAGTCTCAGTACGTATCTGCATATGTATATGACGAAACTTAATTACCGATAGTTAGTGAAATAAACTTGAATCTTAGTAACAAACCTGTTGGGGTCGACACATTTGGAGTACGCGAGACATAATTGCTGCAGATGTCTCTTTCTGTGCTTTTCTCACTGACTCTATCATCGACGAGGATGCATATACTGCTGCTGTATTGATACTCCGTTCACAATAGAAGGTTATTCACCATAACATCATGTAATATAATATGCAAAATCTAGAGTATGGTTAATCGGTCCAAAACATGAATATCACTAGCAATCAATTAGAACTAGGTCTCACATTCGGTTCTTCGGTTCCATACGGTTTGAATCTTTTGATTTTCGGTTTTCAAAAACCGGTACCATTTGATCCTCCAAACATTTTTTCAGTTCAGTTCAGATCCGATGATACGGCTCCGATTGAGCTAAACAACCATTCAGATATTTGATTATGAATGTTTTTGGTTATTTCTAATATTTTGGATATATTCACGGATAGATTTGAATGCACTCAAATATTTTTGGTATTTTGGCTTCAGTTATTCGAAGTATTTTGGTTAACCGGTCTTTCCGGTTATATAAACTTGGAACCATTCGGATGTTTTCCAAGTTTGGTTTTTGATTCGTTTTTTCGGTTTCTATCTGTTCGTTTGTTTGGTTTCGGTTAATATGCTCACCCCTAACCATTAGATAAACTTAAGAATTTTATATGACACCAATTGGTTTTATAAGATAATAAATTCTTTTAATGAAAAGGGAAACATTTTTTAAGATTAGGGCCATAATTATCAGTCAAGTATCGGAAAATTATTGATAGTTGTATTTTTGAAAATCGTTAAAATTTTTAGAATCTATTGTTATTGGTTTATGTATTATAATATTCTTGATATAATCTGTTGTTATTGGTTTGGTGATTTTAAATGTCTACTCGAAATCCACTGTTACTCAAAAAAATTGGTTTTCGTATCCACTGTTATTCAAAAAATTTGGTTTTCGTTGATTTTATGATTCAATTAAAATATAGTGTTATTAGACCATAAATTCTCAACAAATTATCTCACTAAACAAAACTTTCAAAATACTACATATACACCTGGATTCTTAAAATCCTTAAAACTAAAAATTTTTAATTGATTTATCTAATACACAAAACTCTCTACAAATTTAACAAAACTCTCAGCAAATTTAACAAAACTATTTACCGATTTAATAAATCTGTTAACTTTTAAAATCAATCAATTTTGTGAAATTCAACTCTCACTAACTCCCCTTATTGTCTAATATATTTGTTCCACCTCAATATTAACCATTTAATTTTCAGTTAAAATTTGAGGAAAAAAAGAGAAAGAGATCAATATAGACCGGACCTGTCGCGCCGCCGGGTCCAGACGGATAGGCAATAAAGGGTTGAAAAGGAGACTGCACGTGAACAACCGTGAGCACGCCGCCTTCTTCCGCCGCAGTGGTTAGTAAGAGGTTAGAGAAATGGTCGATGACCCATTGGAGAGCGTAGAAACTCAAATCGCTCTCATCGATCGCAATCATTATTCTCTTCGTCTTAGTCACACTCGTTGTCTCGGTCTCTGGCTGCTTCTCCATCGCTAATGTTGCTTGATCCTCCGCCATTTTTTTATCTTGATTTTTTTTAAAAATTGAATGATGTGATTATGTGAGAGCAAACGTTACAATAATGCGTTGTATATAACGCATGCATGTAAAGTGCGATAAGTCTTGAAATGCAGTTGACACGTCGCGTGCATGGTTGAGATTGTAACATGCAATAAAACGATGGATATAATTTTTTAAAAAATTTCTTTAAAAGAATTGTTATGTGCTGATAAAAAACAAAGTTGTGTGCGATATGTTTTGGTGGTTTGTATGTTGTTTGTTCGCTTATGGTTTTGCTTTGGTCGTGGCTATAACTAGGGCTGGACACTAATACCCGTTATCCGTTTTCGATCCGCGACCCGTTTCGTATCCGGTTCGAAAAAAAGAGTACCCGCAGCTTTCGGGTCGGGTAAAGGTATCATATTTCTATTACCCGCGGGTAAAGGTCGACTATCGGGTATCATTTATTTTTTAACTACCCGTCTTCGTACCCGACCCGTT